>SCDS01000043.1:0-84390 GCA_004149465.1 Drosophila nigromelanica
AATACTCATTAAGTGCTGAGAGTTTGTGTGTATGTGTTAAATGCTGGGTTCAGGGTATCTCCTAGTCGGAAGGTCCCGACTAGAGCAATCTTACTTGTTGATACTGGGATCGGAGATGCTTCCATCAGCCTTTTAAATTTACACAAAACCATTTTCCATGAGTTCAGGGAATAATAATAAGACACTGGTTGTTAAATATGCTGTGTAAAAAATTGCAATTGGATGTAGAATTTTCAATGTTGTTTATGGCCCTTAGAAATTATATTTTACAGCCGTTTTACAGTACAAGTTTCTAAACACAGAATGAACATTTATTATATATTAAGTGAAGTCAAAGGCTGTGTGAAATAATTAATAATACATTTTAAGCATTACATTTTTTAACTGATTGTAGAAATGATCATTTTTCTTCATAGAAAACTATTTTTCGCATTTTAACTCGATTTTAGCACCGTGATCTTTTTTCTAAGTTTTTAGATCAAAGACAACATATTGCAGTTGAACAACTGTTACATGATTAGTTCAAATTTACACTCGGTTTGTAAATTATATTTGTATTTATTTTTCATATTTTCCATAAGACATATTCCGTTTTGTTGTTGAAAGTCTTACTAATCTAAGCGCACATATATGTATGTATGTATATACATATATAAATGAATTCACATATGCATAAATACTTAACTCTGTACTGTAGTTCAGTTTGTTTAATTCAAAGCCTGCTTTACAATCTCCCAAAGAATGCCCTGTTATCAAAGTGCATCATTATTTTTAAATGTCGATCAACCCAACACCGACTCTCGGTCGCTCTCTCTCTCTCTCTCTCACACTGTCTTTCGCGGAAAACAAACGAAGCTTTCACGCAAATTCCAACCGTCGCTGGCTCTCTTTCACCGCTCTCACTCACACTCAACGGCGGGTAGAGTGAGCTTTTGCGCAGTGGGCGCCCCCAAACCCAACGCACGCGCTCAGAGGCGGCCTCAGTGCAATTTGGGATTGGGCAACGTGCGTACGTTGTTAGCGGTTCGGATTATTTTGCTTTTTTCGGGGAGTCGGAATCGGTATTGACATCGGCGTGGTTGACGCGTGTCTTGTTTTGTTTTTTTTTATTTAATATTTAGCTTTTAAAAGAATCGCCCAACAGCTGCACAGAACTTGCGACCCAGCAACGTGAACAACTTTCTATTCTGTGTGTTTTTTTTTTCTTAATGTGTTGTTATTTCGATTTTGAATGCGGTAACAATTTCCAAAGTGCCAAATTACTTTCATAATATCAAGTGGACATAAAAATATGTATAAATATTTATAAAGTTTATATAAACGAAATCCAGTCGAATGCACTGCTTCGAAATTTTGTGTCTTTCTCTTGGCTTTTGTTTTTCGTAATTGACGCACATTTTTAGTGCTGTTAGCGGCATTGTTTTGTTTTGCTTTCGATTTTCCAGTCTTTGGTTACCGGTAAACCTACGAAAATCTCAACATGGAAGCGGTAAGCATGACCTATTTGCCGGATATGCTGGCAGAGTATCTAAAAATATGCAAAATAGTCACGCATATCTGTCAGGAGAGCGTCGGTCTCAAAGTTCAAGCGCGATAATTTTTCGGCAGCTCATTGCGCAAACGGTTAAAGTCCCCTCCTGCCCCCTACTACGGCCTATCGAAATGCGCTAAATAGGTCTCGTGTTAGAATAAAGTACTTGATAAGTTTTTGATACTGCCAGCGGATTAACGAGTACTTTGTTGCTAATACAGTAAAATAAGAACTGCACTTGATTGAAGCCCTTGAAAATGTGTAAAAAGTGTATAACTTATTCTGTTGCAATGTATGTATTAGACAGAAGGATGCATCTCCGACCCTATCAAGTATATACATTTACTCTTGACCAGCAATTACAGTTCATAATTATATTTCCGATATTATAAGAACTAGATCACTAAAGTGAGTTTAGTATGTTCACATGAGGATTACGAATATTTAACTTCTTACGTAGCTCCCCCCACTCGCCGCAAAATTGAAAAAAAAAGATAATATCATTTATAAGTTCTTTAAGAGTGTATATTAAATAGTGTGTGAATGATTGGGGTTAAAATGTATGTAACGAAGGCACCCAGCTGGGTTTAAGATCTCATATATCCCAGTCGGGCAATAAGAGTGCAGAGTTCCAATTTATTTGATTTTATTACTGAAAAATAGGAAAGCAGATTCGCAGTGTTTTTACGAAATCTTGTATACCCTATACTCATTTAAAGTGACCATATAAAGTATAAGCTATATTCAGTATCAGTATTTTAAATAGCGATATTTGAGCATTTGTCGCAGATATGTCTACTCTAATATACATATAGCTGGAGACATCAAATAAGGTATATAGACATACGTATATCATACATATGATAAGCTGTATTTTACTTTTTTAATACATTCCACTATATATTTTTGAAAATACTAATAAATTTATGTTAGATGTACAGCCATATGGTATGTATTCTGAAAATTGCATAACTATTGTATTAGATAGATTATAGATAATAATTCATACGGAAATGATGTTTTCTATGCATCTTTTGTTGTTTTCTAAACGAACGATTTTCATTTAGTTCAATCATTCGAAAAACAGGGAATAAACGACAATACATCATAACAGTCATAAAGTAAATGTTTTTTATTACAGACGGAGACCTACAGGTTCGGCAGCGTTGACTATATTGTATTTCTGGGCATGATTGTGCTATCCACGGGAACTGGCATTTATTTTGGCTGTCTAAAGTGAGTGGTATTTATCTGAACTTGGTATTTCGATAAACTCGTTTTTTCGCTTAGAAAAACCAAAAAGTCTATAGAGGAAGTAGAACCCACTTTGCCAACCACTGCGACGACGCGAAAACATAACTTCGGTTCGGAAAAGATGAGTGAATATTTGTTGGGATCCAGGCAATTGAAAGTTTTTCCAGTTGCCATGAGTCTGATAGCGAGGTAATATACATACATATATAATAATATATAGACATGTATGCAACTAATCTGCTCTCATTTATCTACAGTTATGTATCGGGCGTCACAATACTAGGCACCACCTCAGAGATATATAATTATGGCACGCAATACTGGTTTATAGCCATAGCTATTATACTGCAAGGCATTGCTGTCTCCTATATCTACATACCAGTATTTACGACACTAAAAGTCGGCTCCTCCTATGAGGTGAGTATATATCTTTAGGGGAATCATAAACCTAATAGCTGCCTTATACGGACGTATAAAAAAAAGTTGTTCAATAGAATCACAGCACATCTGATAACAGAGGAAACCCGACTCTTATGTGGCATTCAATTAATAATACCACGTATTCAATAGTATTGACTGGTGTACATTCGTTACGGGGTCAATATACATGTAGGAATGCATGAAATTCCTGATTAACAACGTTCAGTTGAATAAGTAAACTAAATACATCAATATAAAGAAAATTGAATGGTTTTTAGATGTATCAAATTAAATTATAATTATGTTATTTGGCAAAAATTCAAAATGGTTTTTTTGTCTGCATGTATAAAAAAAATTATTTTACGAATAGCTCCCAATTTATTTTAAAATAATCTGGAACAATGTTGATAATAAAGTTAATAATTAAATTAACTTTATATTCATAATTTAAAGGGATTAAAATTTGTCCTCTAAAATCTTTTGCAAAATAACTTACTTATTTTTATTAGCTAACAATAATTTGTAATGATCGATTGCTTGGTTTTGCTTGGATTCTGTTGTGTTTAATTTTTGTTGACGAAGTGAAAAGAGTTTATTTCGTTTGTACAATGTCCGTCTTGCTGTCCATATTTGAAACTCCCTTAGCTTTGTCAAAACTTAACTGACTCTGATGTTTAAAAACATTTTTGTAACGATTTGTCCTGTAGATTCTGCATTTGCAATATATGCATTATTGAAAATCTCATTTGCATTATTATTAGAAATTGATTCAAGTGTTAAACGATTGAATTCTTGTTTGATAACCTAATTTGAGTTTCGTAACACAAGAAATAAATTTGCGATAGACACTGTGGGGTTAATGATCAAACATTTTTGCATTTAATCATTTGTTTCGTATTGCGCTGTCGGTTACGCCCGACTGCAACGTTCTTACTTGTTTCATTTTGTTTGATTTGTCATTGGCCCGATATCTGATGTTGGCCAATTTGCAATCCAAACGCCAATTGTAGCGAACATTTCAATTAAGCAAAGACATCACCAAGTGCCGCTCAATATTTGGACTTCGTTCAACCCACTTGTTGACACATACATGAGAGGTTCTCTATGATTAATCGCAAATTATATTCGTAGTCCCATGCCGCACTTGACAGTTGTTGCGCCGGAGTCCGGCACAGTAATTACTTTCTCGGTTTAGTTTGTTGCAAAAAATGACAATAAAACTGGATGAAGTTTGCGTGTTATAGTATATTGAGTTTCATCTTATCCGGAATGAATGAGCACTATTTTTGAAGAGTTGTTTAGTGCACATATATTATTAGCTTTAAAGGGTTGTACGTATTGATTATTATTTTTTTACTTTTTTAGCGGGTATTTTAAAATTGTCACGAATCGAATAATAATACTTATTAAGAACTGAATCGGCATATCCGTGTATAACTGTTTGTGCCCACTTGGTCTCTTAGTTTTGAAGTTATATTCTTGGAACATTTCAAGATCAGCTATATCCCTTACAAGGAATTAGTCGGAGGCAGAGTTTTTGTAAGAATAACTTTTTTGATTTTCTGATATCGTAAGAAGCAAACTCAAAATTAAATTTGAATAATATTCCAAAATTCATTATGCTCCTGACATTTAAACCTTATCTGTATTTAAGTACAAACAATATTATATGTTATATATAAACATATATTGAATTAATTAATTAATTAATTTGAAAGCTGGAGAATTCCTGATATGATTCGTTCAGCAAATCATGAATATCATCACATATATATTAATAGATGATCTCATTTAATATTTTTTACATTTTCAGTATCTGGAATTGCGCTTTCATTCGCTAATACGCAGTATAGCCTCCTTTATGTTCATCTTGGATGAGGTGCGTCTATCTTAAGCATTAATAAACTCGTTTATCTAATTCCTCTTTTTGTTATTAAACATTTTACAGATACTTTTTCTGCCATTTGTTGTATATGTGCCCGCCATTGCCTTGAATCAGGGTAAGATCTTTTGGGTTTATTTATGCCCAGCAAATACATGACTTCAACTTTTCCTCCTCAGTTACTGGCATCAATTTGCATGTGATCTCATCGGTTATTGTGATTGTTTGTGTCTTCTATACCTTTGTCGGCGGCATTAAGGCCGTGGTGCACACGGACGCTTGGCAGACACTGGTCATGTTCCTCTCGGTGCTGGCTGTGGCCGTGTTGGGCACCTATTATGCCAACGGACTGGAGAATCTGTTTGATAATGCTGCCCAGGGCGGTCGCCTGATATTCACCAATACAAATCCGTCGCCTTACGTGCGTCACACGGTTTGGAGCGTCCTCATTGGGGGGTTCTCGTACTGGACATCTTTCAATGCCGTCAACCAGACGATGGTGCAGCGCTACATGTCGCTGCCATCGCTGAAGCAAGCGCGCGCCTCGATGGCCATATTCACAATTGGCGTCGCCGCCTTCGTGTCCGTCTGCTGCTATGTGGGCCTGTTGATCTTTGAGAGGTACCAGGATTGCGATCCGCTGACTGCGGGCCTCATTGCGCACGATGACCAGTTGCTGCCGCTCTATGTGGTGCAGAGCGTGGGGCATATTCACGGCATGGCGGGCCTGTTTATAGCTGGCATCTTTGGTGCCGCCTTGAGCTCACTTTCTGTGGTGCTCAACTCGACGTCGCTGGTCATACTGCAGGATATTGTGCGCGGCTGCTTCAAGATGCAGCCCAGTGAGCGCGCCTCCACGGTGCTGGTGAAGAGTAGCATTATAGTGCTGGGCGTGCTGGCGCTATCGCTGGTCTTTGTGCTGGAGCATCTGAGCGGCATACTGAGCATATGCACCTCCATGACGGCTATTGCGGCGGGCACCACGTTTGGCCTCTTCACGCTGGGCATGCTTGTGCCGTGGGCCAATAATATAGGGACAGCTGTTGGCGGCATTGCCAGCGCCCTGCTGTCCGGTTGGATATCCTTTGGCACACAGTTTACCATAGCAGCGGGTGAGCTCAACTCACAGAAGCTCAACGTTTCCGTGGAGCACTGTGCGGCCAATGTGACGCGGTCCGAAAACATTTGGGTCGATGAGGAGCTGGTGTTTCCACTGTATCGTTTATCCTATCACTGGATCAATCCCATTGGCGTTGCGACGGTTATTGTTGTGGGCTCCATTGTTTCGCTGCTGACGAAGCCGACGGATGTGAAAACTCTCGATGCGGAGCTGATATCACCAGTGCTGCATAGATTCCTGCCAAAAGAATGCTTTGCCGGACGACAACAACAACAACACGCACTGGCGCAAACGAACATACTGAACCGCACCTAAATTCAAATGCTGCCGCAATTGTATATACAAATAGAAACATGGCTAATTCGTTAGCTAAATGAATTCCTAAACAGTCGGAGTCACTGCTCCAAAATTCTATAGTTAATTAGGCTTAGGTACTTAAGTAGTTGTAGTACAAATTGTAGTTCGATTTTGCAGACGCACATTTAACACGGTACAGGAATTTATGAATCTGCATACACAAGCTGTTTGTTGTATTATTATTGTTATTATAAATAATGGTATGTGTTTACCTATGTAGCTTTATTGAAACGGTTTCTTTATTGTTTAATTCCAGTTAAATTGTATTTCTTTGGCATTTTTGTTTGCTTTCATTTAATTAGTCAGGCAGACTGTGTCTCATATTCAATGAGTGTATTCCTTGTGACTTGGCAAGCATTATGTCTGTGATAAAAATTTTATAAATAAATATATATATACAGATATTTGTTCATTTATATATATAACTATAAAGTACTTGTAGTTGCCATTGATATAAAAGTTGTTAAAATGATTTGTGAGCAAAAGCAGATATTCTAGCATTATGCTACCTAAATTAATTAAATTATGCCCCTAATTTGGCCATGAATCACAAAATGAGAATACTTAGTACTGCAGCTGCTGCGCTTGCTTTTGCTGCTGTTGCAGTTTCTGCAATGATGAATATTTACAGTTAGTGTTGCTTCTTCTCCCCCGTCGCCTGCCTTCGGCTGCTTAAATACTTCTTAACCTGGAAGGCAATCAGCACAAAGCATGCAACGCCAGCGCTCACATAGCTATTGAAGACAAACTGCTGCGGCAACATTTTGCACTTGAACACCGCATAATCATCCGGCGTAATTGTGGCCTAAAATAAGCAAACAGTTATCAGTTAAAACCAACATAATCCTGAACGCATTGCTTACCAGCATAAAACTGGGATTCACATTGTTGCGCCAGCTGAACGAGGCCACTGTGTACTCATCGATGCCCAAGCGATTGATATTGTGACAGAAATAATGCGAATGCCCGGCAAAAGCCAGTCGTGGCTGCAGCAGCTCGCCCAGCATATCGGTTGCATCCTTGGAGAGCACATGGTAGCGTTCGCGGTACGCCTCAATGTGCGGCGCATCGTGCTCCCGGCACACCTTGTCTGATACGCGATACGTGGGAAAATGCTGCATTACAATTGGCTGACTATACGGATGACGACGGGTGCGTGCGCATTCCGCCACGTGCGGATGCTGCATGCAGTGTAGCGTTCTCGATATATTCTTTAGCGCGGACTCGGCCTCTGTGCAAAACAGGCAGCCGTCCGCCTCCATGGCCATTGAGTTGATCACCACAAAGTGGATTTGCTTTATCGTATACAAATGCACCTTGGAGTAGTTCAAATAGTTTTCAAAGCGCGTCATAAAGAACGGATGCATTCTGTAAAAGCTTCAATGGCAGAATCTAATTTTGGACTCAAATTGTTGCCACTCACTTGTAGTGGAAGCCGACATCATGATTGCCGACCACGCTGATAAGCGGTATGCCCGCGGGCAGATTAAACATCTGAAGATAACGCCAGACGTACTCCTGGAACTGCTTATCGCTGACCATGTCCCCCTCATCAAACAGATCGCCCAGAACAAAGACGACGTCTGGCTGCAGGAGCCTGGAGGCCGCCTGAAAGGAGCGTGTCATGTGCCACTCGCGGTAGAGCTTGTCCAGCCAATGTCCACGATGTGGGCCAAGTAAATGGGGATCGGCTATAACCATCGCTCGCAACGGATCATCCACATACTTCTTACGTCGGATTTCGGGCCACTTGCACTTTTGCAGCACCACAAAATCTGCAACGTACTCGCAGAAGATAAGCGCGCACAGCACAATTACAAAGCAAGCGTAAATCCAGCGCATATTGTTATTAAATAACATTTATTAATTGCCGGCGGAATAAACAGATGCAAAAAACGCAAGTGTAAAACGTAGGGATGGCTAAGAATCGCGATACGCGAACCAGGGCTACAGGTCATTATTCTATTATTATTATTATTATTGCTAATTTGCGCGGCACTTTTGTTGCAAACACTAAATAATAATTATATTAGCAATTATTTACTTATTTCTTTTATGAATTCAATTCGCTGCATATTTTTATTTTAAGTTTATATTTTAATAGCTAACCTTTGTGAAGATTATTTGGAGCTAAAAAGTTCAAACTATTGTTGACCTTAAAACGCATATCGATAAATCGATAGTTTTTGTTTTTATTTTGGCGTCGTGAAGCAATCGTAACAGTCAATTCAACTTTGCACCGTTCAACATTTTAAACGCAAACAAATAAAAAAGATTGCATATTTTATTTGGCGCCATTGCCACTAAATGTGAACACCATTTGATAGTTGCTTGGAATGCACTCATTTAAAAGAGATCATAAAAGTAATTCAAGCCTTGGCCCAGCTCCCAAATGGAGATCCCAACGCCCAGTTGCTGAGCCAGTTTAATGCGCTCATTGATAGAGTACAGCGTTGGATAAAATACAATATGACGACCGGTTTCAGTTCTATAGAAATGTCACAATCAGCTAATTGATAGACATACATGTAATATTGAATGCCACTCACTTGATCTCAAAAAAGTTCTCCATATCGCGCTCATCATATGTCAACTGTTTCTTTACATGCCTGACCAACTCCAAGTACTGGCCGAACGTAATTGGACCGCCGCCATCGGGGGTAAAATCATTGCCATACATATTCAGGCCCATCAGTATTTTGGCACGCTTCGCCTCCATGTCCTGGCAGCCAACTGGAGCAATGTGCTCCACGGCATTGCGCACCCAATAAAGCGGAGCATTGGCGCCAGGACGCTGTAGGCTCGAATAGTCATAGGTCATGAGCGAGAAGGCGAAGATGTGCTTGTACAATATGTCCATGTGCTTTTCACCAAACAGGTTAGGCATGTCCTTGCGCTGCGGCGGTATTACCAATATAAGACGCAGTTGCTGCTTCTGCAGCTCCTTGGCTGCAATTCGAACAATAATTTAATTGAATTGCATATTTAGTAGCTGAGCAGACGCACCCATTTGTAGCACCAATGTGTACAGAATTTTATCATCAATTCGCCCAGCTAATTGTGACCATACTTCCAAAACGAGTCCATCGAATCCGTGCTGCTTGCACGCCCTGATCAGTACCTCGTTGAGCTTTGTGCGCTCCTTAGCATCGCTTAGCAGCAGTTTGATGTCCCGATCGGTGAAGTGATCAAATACAACGCGTGGAAAAACTGCATTAGAAAACGTAATCAATATAGATAACTCAAGCGTGGGTTCAGTGATCTCTTGTGGCACCTTTGACGGTGCGCAGATGTTGCTGTTGCTGCACCTTCGCCTTCCGCCGCACATCGTTTAGCCAGCCGGCGTCGACATCGTGGGTGCCGGCCACAGCATAGTCATCGCCCTGCTTAACAATTTGCAGCCACACCGGCGATATGATGTCAAACTTCTTGGCAAACATCTTGGCCACATCGTAGCCATGCGCGTTCCACTGCAATGGGAGCGACATTTGGTTAAGTTCCAGCCAATTAGCTGTTGTGTTCACACTCACCGGCGTGACGTAGCCGAGCGTTGTGCCATTGAAACGTCGCAACGCAGTGTCCTTGTAGTACGCCTCATGATGCACTAGTATGTCCTTGGACACAGGCTGCGACGATACCAAACCTAGGCTAAACACATCACTGTCTTGGGGTCCACGCAAGAACTTGGACTCTCTGGTCTTGGTCTTGGTTTTGCTGTCGGGCGATAAGGTGCACAGTACATTTGGACAGCTGAGCAGGATGCAGCAAACGATTGGCGCATAGATTGCTCGCATTTTAATTCGACTTGGATTATAATCTATAATCTACAAGAATGTATAAGAAATCTATAATCTACAAGAATGTATTAGAAATCGATCAACTGCCAGCACAAATGACTGGAATTCGCATAAGACAAGCGATTTCCTGACAGCTGCCTTAAAAAAATACATTCAATTGCAAACAAAACAAAACACGTACCAAGTGCCAAAAAAAATCCGCCGGCACATTCGTTAGCCTCACCGATAGCGATAGGTAAAAACGTGATATCGAGTCCGATAGTAAATGTGTGCTGAGACTTTCTCACTGCAGTACCAAATGCCATTGAATGCGAAATGAACCAGCCACCTAAATTGTTCTCGTTTGGAAATTTATATTAAATCTGCACTGCCTAAAAACACCCCCGAAACACAATAAAACACCCAAGGCAATTGATATGCTTCTCAGCAATTGCCAGAGAACGCAAAATGAACCAATGGTTCCAGCTGCTACAATCAGTGAACTACAAGCGTACGCAAATCTTTTTCAAAAGTGCACATTTTTGAAACGTATGCATGCATTTGTACACACATATACATATATTTATACATATGTATATGTATATATTCATATGTAATTATATTTAAAAGTTTACATTGTATAAATTAGGGGGAGTTATCAACATAATGCTGTGTAGCTTAACATCAAATTAAATTAAACTTAGTGCATAGACTAACGGAAAACTAAATACAAGCAAGTAGCAAAACTAATTATCACTTAAAAAAATTAAATGAAAATATTGATTTAAAAATCGTAAAATATTTAACATAGCGCTACGTATACATAACCATAAATGGTAATCATAATTCGTAATCATAATCATTTGTTTTGCATTTAGCGTATTTGTATAATGTGTGTGTGTATGCATGTTCAGACAAATACACGCATTAGATCGCTGCCCGCCGAGTTGCTGCCCGGCGTGGAGCTGTTGCTCTTCCACGGATTGTTGCTGCCACTGCCACCGACCACGGCCCCGACCCCGCCCCCGCCGGCAACAGCTTGTATGTTGCTGCTGTCGGACAGGGTGCGCAACAGTTGCTTCTTGAGCAGCTGCTGCTGTGGACTGGGACTGCCAATGGCATTGATGCCGCCGCCGCCGCCGACAGCATGCAGCTGCAGCGGTAAATGCATTGGACGCTGACGAACAAATGGCCTATTGCCGTTGCTGCCGTTGGGCGACTGTCGCTGATGACGCGCCGCCAGCAATTTGCGTCGCTTCTCATAGAAGCTGTGCATGCGCTTGTTCTCCTCCTGCTGCTGCTGCTGTTGTTGCTGTTGCTGCTGTTGCTGCTGATCGCTGGTTTCGCTGTGTTCAGTTCTCTCCTTGTCCGCAGACGGTTTCACCTTCCCCGAAAGCAGCTCGTTCAGGCGCTTTACAGTCATGCTGACGCTGTTGCCGTTCAGGCGAATCGGCAGCGCACGCTTGTTGCATCTGAGCCGCTCCTGCGCTATAATGCTGCACTTCTGCGCATATATCGTCTTGCCCTGGGCGGCATTGCGTGGCAGCAGCAACTGTGCCCCATTCCCATTGCAGTTAACTGTTGGCAGCGGCGGCGGCGGACGCGCCAAGGTTCCCACAACGCCGCTGCTGCCGTTCAGCGAGAGCAGGCTATTGTTCGCCTTGCGCGTCGTTAGCAGATTCTTGCGCAGCGTGGCGCCCATGCCGTTGGGCAGCTTCACCAGGCCGAAGGTGTTCATGGCCAGGGGACGGGGCGGGCCCGCATAGAGCGTCATATTGAAGTAGGTCGAGTCCTCGTGGTATTTGGCATTGGCCAGTTGGCGATGTGGCTGTGCTTGGTACATGCTCTCGAAGCTATTGTATGTGGTGCTGTTGTTGGATTGTTGTTGTTGTTGTTGTTGTGGTTGTTGTGGCTGGTTTTCCAGCTTGACAGTCTTTGTGTGGTTGGCTTCCGCGCAAACAGTCTCCAGTTTCGTAAAATCAAAATCGCATAGTTCATCGTTGAAATAATTGGCCACGCCCACGCCACCATTTGCATCGCCTCCCGTCGGTGCCGCTGCCGCCGCCGCCGGTGCCTGCAACACATTCACATTCACATCGACATTGTCGTAGCCAGCCTGGGTCAGGAACTCGGCAATGACCTGCTGCTGACTCTGCTGATCCAGCACGGAGACCTGATTGTTGTCCGTAATCTCATAGATAATACTTGGCAGTATCATGTGCTCATCCGTGCCCGTTGCAGGCACCTCCGCATCAGCATCATCTGTCAGCGAGGGCACATTGTAAACGCTAAAGTGTGCAGTTGCCTCCTCGCTGAGCTCCTGCTTCAAATGCTGATGGTGGTGCGGCTGCTGCTGTTGCTGCTGCTGATCTGCCTGCTCCAGCATCTGTTGCTGCTGATAGATGAGCTGCTGCAGCTGCATCGCATCGATGGCAGTCAATTGGGTTTGCTCTCCGCCATGCTGCTGCTCCTCGGTGTACACCTGCTGTTGTTGTTGCTGCTGCTGCTGCTGCTGATAGAGCGCCGTTGCATAGTCGGTGGCATCTGCATTAAGGGTGGCATCATCGTAACGCATACGCTTTGTGGCTGGCACATGCTGATCCATGGACAGCTGCTGCTGCGCCGGCTGCGTCTGTGACTGTGACGTGTCGAGGGCGCTCTCATCGAAGGGTATATCCGATTCGGCGGTGTTTAGAATCTCGTTGATGAACTTGCTATCGAGCATGTCGTCCAAGGTCAGCGATATGGAATTATCATCGGATGTGTTATGCATGGGCAGTGGCTCCTCGGTGACGGCCGACAGATCAACCTGATGCTGGCGTTGCTGCTGCTGCGCCTCCAAGTCGACATGGCCAGTTATTGAGGACACGGCCTGATCCAACTCACTTAGTTGCTGCTGCTGCTGGTGTTGTTGTTGCTCGTAGAGTGGCGTCAGTTGCTTCTCCTTGGCAGGTTTGCTACGATGATGCGACGCGGATTCAAGTGACTGTCCCTTCAGCTGCAAAAACAGAGCATTCGATTAAAAATGTTTGTCAGCACAACAAAATGATGTTTTCAATATTTGGAATTGTTTTAATTACTTTTATTGCACATATACATTAATTAAATTTATATATATTTTTAAAGATGCACTTCGTGGGGAGCTCAAATGTTTAGGTCGAGATGAAGCCTGCCTAGAATATACAACAAGCTATTTGTGGGCCGCATTGTGAGCCAAACAGCAGCGCAAGAGCATCAATTTTAGAATACATTTTTGAATACATTTCTAGTTGCTTCAAATAAAACTTGAATGAAGAAGGCAACAAATATCTTCGGGTTGCCGAAGTTTAAATGCCCTTGCAGGCAAATGATAATGTTATTATGTATCGATTATGGTAAAGTTAAAGTTACTTATACGACCATATATGAGAAAATCAAAAGGTTTTCTTAATGTGGACAAGAGGAGCGTAATGATGCTTAAATTAGAAAATACAAATTTGTTTCAGTTATTGTTATTTGAAGATTGTGATTGATGACAATTTGTTTGTTTGTTTCGATTGTTCCAATGTCAATCTCAATTTGTTTTGGATATCTTTGATGAGAGACTTGTTCGCATTAAACCGGACGGACGAGACATACATATATGCATTCTGGAGTTGGAAACATCTCCAGCTTAGCATTACATACTCCGTTACACAGTTCAAATATCTACTGCAAGGGCTACAAGAGTGTAAGTTATACACTACCTTCTTTTTACTTGGCTGCGTCTCCTCCAGCATATTGGATAGTTGGGCGGGCGCGGGGGAGTAGTTGTTGCCCAGCTCGTTGCCATTGCTAGCCGCGACAGCTGCGAGCGTCGGCGTCGGTGGCAGCGAGCACGACGAATTGGATGAGGAGGAGAACACCGTTATCGCTGGCTGCACGATTGCCAGCGCCTCATCCTTGACAGCGGCTGGAGCGGGTGCAGCGACAACTGCTGCTGTCGCTGTAGTTGCCGCTGGAGCTAATGCTGCTGCTGTCGATGCTGCTGCGGATGATGATGATATGGCACTGCTCTTCTTGGAGCCGACCTTGTGATGGACATCCGAATGGTGGCGATTCTTGGACGACTTGGAACGCGAACGACCCGTGCTGCTGCTGGTCTTTGAGGAACTGCTACTCTTGCTGCTGCTTTTATGGCGCGACGACGATGAGGACGAGGCTGAGCTGCTGGAGACGTGCGTGTTGTTGTTGTTGTTGTTTGTGTTGTTGCTGCTGCTGCTGCTGTTCGCCGTTGCTGTTGCTATGGAGCTGCTGGAGCCATTCGAGCAACTGGACATGGTGGCCGACAACGTGTCCGTGGGCGAGCCCAACAACTCGGCCGGCTCACGCACACCATCCTGACTGTTCTCCGCCACGGCAGCGGCAGCAGCAGCGCCAGTTGATGCCATCGAGCGCGTTGCATCCGCGCTGCTGTTCAGCTTGTTGGGCACGGCATCCCAGATGCTGGGATGCTGGAGCGCAATGTGATTGTTGAAACCGGCCTTGGTGTAGCTGCCACTGCAGGCATTGCACACAACAATGTCGCGTGCCGCCAGCTTGGGCACCATATCGTAGTATGACATGTCCGCTGCATTCAAGCGCTGCACCTGCACCACATGTGCTGGTTGCTTGGCGTCGGCACCACCACCACCGCCACTGCCACCGCCCCCTTTCCCGGCTCCACCACGTAAATGTGTCTTTTCGGCGGCACGCAACTGTTTGATCATCTTGTCCAGGTCAAAGACCTGCTGCCACTTCTGTCCCTGCATGCTGGCCAGCGCCAGGTTCGTTGCCGGCGCCAGCATGCTGCCCAGATGTGCAGCTGCCGCGGCACCGCCGGCAACCACATCTGCCTTGGACGAGTTGGTCATGTTTGTAGTAGCTGCTCCTGCTGCGCTTGTTCCTGTTGCTGCTATTGTTGTTGTTGTTGTGGATGGCGGCGGCGGTGGCGCCTTAGCGTGCTTCGTTGAACCGTTGCCGTGCTCCGCATAGATCAGTGCTGGGGCCACATCACTCATGGGCATGTTGCTGCTCTTGCTGCCTGGCAGTGGGAATGATGCAATACGAGAGCGCGTGGCGATGGCAATGCAAGGTGGAAGCTGCTGGCGGCCAATGTTGATGAGGGTAAACAGAGTTAGCTTGGCGACGCGAGTGGCATTGTCTGCAATGACAACATGGCAATCATAAGAAACAAGTTACAACGTTGCAGTCGGGTGTAACCGACTGCGCAATACTCATTCACAGTGTAATAAGAGCTTAAAACCGATTTACTCTAAACAGATTTCGGTAATCTGAATCGAGGAAGACTTTTGGAAAGTTTATACCATGTTTGAGCTCTCTAGCTACAAACAAAATACTCTTATATTCGTTTTGTTTCGTGAACGACTATAAAAAATATGATCGGGCACAGTGCATTTCAAACTGTTCAACTCGCGGCAGTGCTTGTAAAAGTGTGCTGTCCAACATTGTTGAGATACATGTAGCCGCAAAACAGCTGAGCGCTGCTGTCAGTCAGCCTGAAATGCATACGCAGCCATCGGGTTGGCAGCTCTGGCAAATATACCAACACAATTGCAAGATGTGCCGTCTCGCTCGCACCTGTACGCCAAACACACACTCACCCAAACCAACAAACAAAGCCTGTTTGAAAAACTATGCACACAATATTTCATCAATTTTGGACACACCATTCACACAATAACTTGAAACGTTATAGTTTTGACTTACATGTGCTTCAACGTTAACACAATTCCATTGTGTTCACTCGGCTTGCTGTTTAGCCAATTTTCATTCGCCTTGCCGTCGCCAGAGTTGTCACAGTGTTTTGATTATCAATTTAGTAGAAATCCGCATTTGCGTAGAGATGCGATTGTTGCATATGTGCATTTGATATTTTTAACTGCCGTATTTTTTTAATTAACCTCAACCAACCTGGGGCCTTTATTTAATTTTCCAGTTTTATTATCACTATAATCTAACTGTTTTTGATGTACACCAATGCAGCTTCATTGCACTCACACAGGTTAGCTATCGATAACTTATATGTGACAATCGATTGTATTTACGCAATTAGCGCGTTTTTTAAATTTGAGCAGATGAAAATCATTTGAAATTTAACTTGTTCTAAAGGTCGTGAGTTTTAATTACGATTGACTTAAATTAAATACTTAGGGTACATACAGTGGAGTGTATTGTACAAACGAACACATTGAACAAATCTCTTGGTATTAAATGAGTAAAGAATTTGTAAAGTGTGTGTCTTAGCCCTGTTTGACTTTCTTTTGCTCTAGCAGCTTAAACTCAGGCGCCCACACAATACCATTAACGATTTCGCCCAGGAGGTAGCAGATTAAGCTCAATCCCACCAATCCGGCGAGCATCAAATAACGCAGTGGCAGCGGTAGAATTTCGAGTAATGGGTAAACCCATTGGCCGCTAAAGAAACGCACGATATGCACCCAAATGACGTACAGCAGCATAAATGCGAGATTGCCTGTGACTCCAGCCAAGCGGCTGGGATAACGGCGAAAGCATGTAAACAAATCCATGATGGCCAACAGCGCCACATTCGTGTGAACCACATGATTCAGCCAGCTGTAAGAATTAAGTGTAAAGCGTGATAAGATAAAACAATTAGAAACGTTGCAGCCGGGCGTAGCCGACAGCGTAATACTCGCTCACAGTTGAATAACAACTAAAACGATAAGTTTATGCATTATGTAAACAATATATTTTGAGTTCAAATCAAAAATGTTTTGTAGCTAGCAATAAAAATGGGATATATCGATTAAGCCGGTTTGCCACGCCCTCGATAGACGTAGACACATTTTTATCTCGTAGTCAATATTGACGAAAACATTGCGTTCATATGGACAGACGGACGGACGGACGGCAAGACGGATATTGCACTAAGCCAATATACCCTTTGACTGGTGAACGAGTATCAAAATAAACAACACTTGCCTGGGAAAGATGGCGTCGAGTGCGGCGGGAAAGATGAGTTCGCGATCCCATAGATAAATTACCCAGAAGGAAAGACTCACATTATGCGCAATTGGAAATGCAAATGTGGCGAAAAAATAATCTCGCAACTGGCGCAAAAAGGACTTTGGAGCCAAAGTCACAGAGTTGTTGCCAAAGATATCGTTTAGCAGCGCGATGCTGTGATAAATGGCCTGCAGAATGACATCGAGAAATGTCAAGTACTTGAATTTGCCGCCCCAGCGCGTTTGAAGCTCCTCCTCCTCGTTCAGCACCTTCGGCCAGTGCACCTTGAAAAGATAATAGTAAATGGCGTAGACGAACTGAGCCGCGGCCAGCAGGTGAACGAGAAAACGCAGGTAACTAAATGCGCCGCTCGTGTAGGCATCGTTGCACGTCTCCAGCCGCTCGCTGGTCGCTTTAGCGGCTTCTTTGGCAGCGTGGTGCTCGCGTAGTTGTTTTCTACTTTTTGTCATGACTTAAGTCAAATAACTTCTGTTTACACTCGCGCAGCCGATTAAGATGCCAGGGCTGCAATGTAGCGGCATGTGCCATTGTTTACATTTTGACTTAACAGTGCCATGCTCACGATTGAATGAGCCACGAGTTATGTAAAGAATTCTATCGGAAAGAAAGTTGGTATAGATCTGTATTATAAGTGCACACAGCATATATATCAAAATTGGCTAGATCGATCATCAATATTTTGCTTTTAACGATGCTTTTATTTAATTGCAAATTTATTATGCCGTCCAGTGTTGTCCAAAACCTTTAAATGTAAACAAGCCATAAAACGATATTGTGACGTCACACTCTCTTAAGCGTGTTGTTTTGGGCAACCTTCGGATCTCTCAATCGTCGGTTAACAGCAAACAGCTGTTGATTGTTTTGGTTTGCGAAGAATTGCGCAAAGTTGTGCAGAATGTGGAGAAAAGTGTTTCTTAATGGCCAATATGTGCTAAAGCAGCAACAAGTATGAGTTCAGTTTTTGTAAATATCAACCAACTGATGGAAAACCCTTCTTCTGCAGCTTAAATGTTCTTCAGTCCGTCATTTGGCTGCAAAGGCGGCGGCGCCAAAACTAATGCAATTGGAGCCGCTGCACATTGAGGAGGCCATCAAGCTGGCGCCCGCTCTGTCCATCTACACGCCCGAGATATGGCGGCGTGCCCACGAGACCTTTCAGAATCATGGCCTACAGACGATGAGCTTCCTGCGCATTGTCACGGGCAATCCAACGGTGCTGAAACGCACCCCGGAGCGCATAATCCAAAGCCTGGAGATTTGGCGCGCCTGCCAATTTGGGGAGCACCTGTTGCATCTACTGCTGACCAAGTACCCGGAACTGCTGGACGTTAGCGATGCACATCAGCTGCTCTCCCTAACCGCCTATCTGAAGAGCCGCGTCTCAACCAACAAGAACGTGTGGAAACTGCTGATGAATAGTCCGGATTTGCTGGCGCAGCCGGAACAAACAATTAACGAGAAGCTAAACTACATGTGCGATATAATGCGCATCGAGGTGCCCGAAATAGTTAAGTCCGCATCGCTTACACTCTCCTTTGAGGAGCTGCGCTGTCGTCACACGTTTTTACTGCGGTTGGGCCTCTTTAAGCCACGTGCCCTCAAAGCGGACCCCAATGAGCCGACCACAAACAATAGGCTTTATCAGATAACGGATACATCCGAGAAGTCCTTTGTCACAAAGATATGTCACGTCACGCTTCCCGAATATGAGGCATTCAAGGAGCTATTGGCGCGCGAATTGGACCGCAAATCACGAACATCCAAAGATGAAGATGAATTAAGCGATGAGGAATATGCTTAGAATTTGTTAGATTTTTTATGAATGCACTCAATAAATTGCGCATCATAGGGAAAATAAGAAAATGAAATAGAACAGATAGTTTAGGTTTTTATTCGAAATGTACGATTATCATGTATGTTTGATTTTTATTAGATGCACTCATTTTGCATGGGTCTTTATTTCGAATTTTAACAGCGTACGCAGCCTGCAGGGCAGCACAGCGCTGTTAAGTTAAACAGCACGTGCACATGTGAATGGCAATTACTTTATATCGTGCCCGACTGGGTGGCTTGGGGGAGTTTAATTTAAATTTCTATTAAAAATTATTATTATACATTTTGCAGTTAACATAACAGCTTGCAGTCAACTTGGCGGAAACCACATATTCATGGCCAGCGACGGAAGCAACAAATACACCCACTAAAAGAAGAAGAAAGACTAAAATCTATCGCTTATCACTTATTGCCAAAAATCCATGACACATGTCCAGTAATCCTTTTGACAGCCCCGAGGAGGAGGCGAGTGCCGGCAGCGATGAGATACTAGAGGGCTTTCTCTGTCCTATTTGCCGTGCCGATTTGAAGTCCATTGATTTCCTCACGGAGCACTTTGCTCGCCAACATGCCGAAGAAGAGGATGCCTTGAAGTCCGTGTTTAAGGACATATTTACCAAAGCCAAAAAGAAGATACTAAACAACTTTGACGATGATCGCAATCGTGGTGCGTCGGCGACGGGCACGCCAGCGGGCAGCGCAGCGGGTGCCCCCAACGCAGCCAAAGTGACCCACCAAAATGTCCACAACAGTATGGGTGGTAAACAGGGTATGGGCGCTGAGCGCTCACACTTTGATTACTTTCAAACGGTGCGCAATCCTCGCCTGGAGCGCTATGCCAGCGAGACGAACAAGCTGATCATACGGCTGCATCGCCTGCTCAAGGATTTGCCCACGGATGCAGTGCAGCGCAAGCAGCACGAGCAGCACACAGTGCCTTGGTTGGATGGCAGCTCGGTCAAGCTGTGTCCCAACTGCGCCAAGAGCTTTCACATTGCCCGCCGGCAGCATCATTGTCGGCTCTGTGGAGGCATCATGTGCCACGACTGCTCCCGCTTCCTGCAGCTGGAGAACGCAAGTAAGTCCACAACTTGCACACATCTAATCCTTACACATATGCTTACGTACTCTTTGGCATTTTAGTGCAGTTGGCCAGTTTGTCGACGACGCGCGGCGAGCCCTTGCAGCAGATGCAGCATCATGAGGATCGCGCCATACGCCTCTGCCAGCACTGCCTGTGGCTGCTGGACACGCGTCAGGACATGCACGAGAGCCGCACCTGCCGCCCGCTGCTCGCCCAGGTCTATGAGGAGATCAGGCAGCTACAGAAGCAGGTCACACCGGATCTGGACATGTACCTGAAGATTGTCAACAGCCTGTACGACGGCGAGTCCATCTTTACGCTCGCCGACGCGAGCGCATTGCGCGGCAAGATCGGTCAGGTGGCGGAGAAGATCGATTTGCGCAGCAAGCGCATTATGACCATACACTCGGAGCCGGGCAGCCGCGAGGAGGCGCTCAAGAAGGCCATTCGACTGAGCTGCGTGCAGGCAATAAAGGAGCGTATGCTCTCACTACCGCCGCTGCCGGATGAGGCGCACATACGGCAGATTCAGGAGCGCAAACGCATGGAGACCGAACAGCGCATCCTCACGGAGCAGCGCCAGGCCATGGAAGCCTACGAGCGCTATGGCGCCGCTGCCCAAGGCGGGGCTAGTTTGGAAAGTCGCAGCTTTGCTCAGGGCGTAAGTTGAACATGAATATAAATCTATAAATTTAATTGTCCTGGCTGATTGATTGATTGACAGATTGATCAAACAGTTTGAGCCAGAGCTGTTTTTACATTACGCTAAACTGAATTTTGAAAAATGCCACTCACAAGTGTGAAAAAGAAGTGGAAAATGTTTACTGTTTTGTTTTTCTTGTGATCAGCTTTTAACCAAGGCTGCAAACCGGCTTAAACCGAACCGATTCGAATTTGGTAACTCATCATTTTTAGTTGCCAGCTGAGCAAACATTCTCTTTGAGTTTAATTTTAGTAGAACGTTTAATTTAAATCACAAAAACATTTATTGCTTAACCTTACTGAAAAACAAAGGAGGAGAATATTAATTATTTTTTTATAAATAATCAGGTGTACGAACCGTACAAAAATGTTAATCGAACTATTGCCAATTTTTATTGGATTTTTAGACATCCCTATAGTAGTACTCATAAGATAGACTTTATCTATGTAAAATGACTAGATAAAAATACGGAAAACAGTTGGCAAAGTAGTGTTGATGAGCGATTTTAGAAATGACCGGGTAAAGCCGGGGTACGCCCGTCAGCACAGTGGTGCACAGTCTATCGAAAATGTGCTAAAAAATTTTAAGAGTATAACTTTTGGTTCAAATTGCTTCCAGTCTGATCTGCAATCGTTGAATAACTGGTCAGCGCCACAGGCGTCCACGACCATGTCCAGTGTGGACGATCCGCTGATTGAGCAAATCAACATTATTAAGGGCTACATAAAGCAGGCGCGTCAGGACCTGAACTTCGAGGTGGTCGAAACGCTCGAGCTAAATCTCCGCGAGCTCCAGCGTGAGGTGTACGAAAGACAGCGGCAATCAGGCAACAGTGCCACAACACCCCAGTCAAGCAGCTAAATATGGGCATAGTATAATTTTATATATATATATTGTATTTATATATCCATTCCCGCTTTTGACTAAATAAATGTGAAATTATTGATTGGCTACCGTGTCTGTATTTTGTGCCGACAAAATTTGTGCGTACTAAATGTGATGAAAATACATGTCCCTACGGAGAGATTCCAAATCCAGGTTCCAACTAGCGGCTTAGGACTTTAGACCCACGGACGCAATCAGAGATTTCACTTTGGCTACGTAGGCGCTTTGGGCGTCGGCATTGCTCATGCCCTTCAGCTTGTTCCAGGCCTCCCACTTTGACTTGCCCTTAAAGTCCAGGAAACCGGGTTTATCTGTGCATATTACCAACAACAACAACAAAAAAGAAACAAGAAAAATTAAATAAGGTTAAGTCGATTTGACCTCACCCCCACCTGTATTGCAATCGCCCACATTGGCCTGCTTGTACAGGCCGTAGAGTTCCAGCAGATCACCGTCAGCCGGCGTGCTGTTCAGGTTCTTTACATCCTCGGCGGCTTGGTTGAACTCCTAATATATATTATTAATATATATTATTTCTTCATTTATGTTAATTACCGCGCTTTTACCTGTAGTTCGGACATGTTTAACTAGCAAATTTTCTATATATCTACTCATCTCTAACTCTAACGATAGTTAGCACACGAGAGCGCCACTGTTAATTAACCGTGCATAGGGCTGCCAGCTATTAACAGAGCGCAACAGTTGTGTTCATTATTTGCCTAACGGTCAGTTACATATTGTCAATAAAGTGTCACCTAATTATGTAAAAATAATTTAAACATTTGTTATAAACAACTATTGGCATTTATCTTGGTGATTTGTTAACAAGCTAGTTTGGCCGCTAAGTGAGCAGCACTGCCTTTTAACAGTCGCACATTTCCTTTACAGCGGCCACTTTGTTTACAGCTGTTATTACGCGTTGAACTGGCACAGCGAACGGACGTGTTTACGCGGGGGCGTTGTTATAAAAAAAATCGAAATCAAAACGCATCGAATGAAATTTTTAATAATAGCCCAACACAAATAAAGTTTGTGTGTAAAATAGTTTAAGGCAAGTGGCACCGCAATAAATATTTGCGAGCAAAAAATCAAAGTGAAAGTGCATAAAAGCGATTTGTTATTGGTAACAAATTTTATTGTGTTGTGTTTTTGTTCTGTGCTGTGTTGTTGTTTTTGGCGTATCGGCGCGCTGGGCGCTGCTTATGCAAATGCGGTAAGATTATGAATATACCTAGCAACTAGTATCCAAATCAAAGGCATAGATTTATGTTTATATATATGAGTGTGTGTGCGTCTATGTGTGTTCATTTGCTTACATTTAGTTATTTAGGCCTGTGGCTATGCTAATTGGCCAGCAACACGTAACTGTTTTCAGAATTTCGACTCAAGTTGGCAGTTTTTAAGAATTTATACTGTTGTTTTTTGTTTGCATCGATTCCTTTTCTACCATGCGATAAATTTATAGCCGCGACCCGCTAACTGCAACGCACTTATGCAGATGCCCTTGGCATATGTGTGTGTGTGTGTCTGTGTGTTTGTATGCGTGTGCTTCTGTGCGTTTTTGTAGCTGAACAAATTTTAGCTAGCAGCAACAACAGTCAAAGTGCGAAAAGCAAATAGACAACAACAACAAGCACGGCAAACAACAATAAAGAGCAGTAGCAGACAGCAGAAACAAAGGCAACTTTTGATATTCTATTCATATGCGGCATTCCAACATTTCCCATTCCTTTTCCTATTCCGCTCTCCTTCCTTCCTGCGTTTTCGTTTGCCGCTTTGTTTAAAATTTTTTTGTAGGTTTTATCTATTTGTTTTATTTAATTATTTTTGGACTACTTTTTTATCAGCACCTAATGCGAACACTGTGTTATATATACATACATATATACATTTTAAAATATGAATCAAGATTAAAATTGTATTTCTTATATGTACATTTTATTTGTTTATTTGCAATGGAATGTTGGAAATCTGTCAACACTTAGTTCCACTTGCATTTTGACATCATAATTTTTTTTTTGTAGATATTTGTTGCATGAACTTTTTGACTTATAGAAATGTGAGATCATTGAAAAATGAGATTCGAAAACGAATCGCAGATAGGAAAATAATATGCGAGTAGTCTAATCAGTCCTAATTTAGAGAAATATTGTTAGGGATTGAGAGAGCAAGAGAGAGGAAGAAGAAGAGAGAAAGAGAGTGATTGATTCATATTATAAAAACGGTACAGAAAGAAAAATAGAGTAAGTGAGAGATAAATAAGATATAGAGGAAAAGACGGAACAAAGTGAGTGAAAGAGAGAAAGACAGAGAGAGAGAGAGAGAGAGAGAGAGAGAGAGAGAGAGAGATGTGAAAGATAAATAAATATTTAAATAGTGAAGCGAGAAAGGAAGAATGAAGCAGAAAGAGAAAAGAAAAGCACGGAACAGAATTTACAAAAAGGAAAAAGATAGGTGAATTAATAGAGAGCTTAGTAAAATACATAATTAGCGCTGAACACTAAGAACGTTTAAGGATGCAGCACAAAGCAAAATAGAAAATAGCGCAGATGCGATTTCTTGTCTGTTAGCAATAGATAATTGATCAACCATCGTTTGTAGCATTCTGTCTCTGTTTTCTTTCCCACACATTTTTTTGTTTATTCCGTTTTCTCACTTTCCTTTTCGCTTAATTTGTGTATGCAGCTGTTGCTCTATTTATAATTTCATTAACACATTTCCACATTGCGCCGTTTATCAATATTGCTAATTCAGAACGCGTCTTAATTACGCTTAAATAATCACGTTAGTCGACTAACTTTCATTTGTTTACATTGCACTTACCCTCACACCCCCTTTGGTCGTCTATTGTCATTCGCCTGATAAGTGTTCCCCTCCATCGTTCACTTCAACTCTTTATCTGCGCCCCTCAATGTTGACCCAGTCAACATCGTTTTTACTGCTCATTAGTCACGGCCATTGCAAAGTGCTTTCGACTCGACGTGGGAAGAGTAGGGTACGGAAGGGAAGGGTGGGGGTAGTGGCAGAAATGCTTATCAGCTGCGACTTGAGCTGCATTTAGTGGCAAATGCGGCCCTCTTTTGAGCTGCAGCTGACAACGAGCCCACGGTCAGGTGATTTGATACCCTGAACCCATTGAAAGAGGGTGAAAAAGGGTATAATGGTTTTGTGCAAATCTATGTAACAGGCAGAAGGAAGCATCTTCGACCCCATAAAGTATATATTTTCTTGATCAGAACGACGAACTGTGTTGATTTAGTGTTCTCCGTCTGTGTAACCGTCCGTTCATTTAGATACGTTCATGGTACGCGCAGATCAAGTTGGTTTCAAATGATCGATAACTGAAAGTTTTCGTAAAATCGATACAAATCAAAAATTTTTAAAGCTTTTTTCAAAGAATATGAGAGCTAGAGACACCAATATTGGAATGATTATTTTTTATATACTATACCACTAAAGAATATATTGCAAAAAGTTTAGTCAAGATCTGTTAAGAAGCACAAAAGTTTTTGAAATGGAGAAAGCAGGACGACGATTTTAATCGATTCAAATTCCCTAGCAGTGTATATATAAATTCTCGTATATCGATAACTTTTTTTCTTTTAACATATATTTGTGATTTTGAGAATTATTTTTAGATTTCTGCCTCCACTTTGTTTAAAATGATCGAACCTCGATCTTTGATGTATGTACATAGACTATTATATACCATACAGCATACCCTATATACAGAAAATATTGAAACCATTTATACTGATGTTATTCGCGAACAATGTGTATAAGAAATTGTTTTTTTGCGCAGTTGTGTACAGGGCATATACTAGTCGGGTAACAGAGCACACTTTCTAATTGTTATTGGTTTTTATTTTTGCTGGGACCAGAGACACTTGCAAGTGGCAACGCCAGTTGTTTTCCCCGGCTCAAGAGAAAAGCTTCAATGGATATATCATTTGTATAGACCTAAATGGGGGCTGTTATTAACTATTTCTATTTTTTTACCATTTATAATTTCTTGACTAAGTTTTTGCTTCCAGGAAAAAAACCTGCATAAACCAAATAATTTAAATGATTCAAATTTTAAGAATTTTGCATTTTTAGATTTTACGTTTTGAGTTTTTCTATTGAAATTTTATAAATGACTCATTCATTAAAACCCCCTTTAGCCCCTATGCCTTTTATATACTGGACTTCGATCTTATCAGTATGTGCATTTTTTGTTTTATTGCCATAGCTGCAAACATATTCAAGAAAAATGGAAACTTGCAAAGTAATTTGGAGTATATTGCTTGACATTCGATGTGATTCGAACTAAAATATCACTGGATTATATTTAAATTTTATTGCTGCAAATAAATTCTATAGAATAACGTTAGTTTTATTTTTTTCTTTTTAAAATATTATTTATTTATATAAAATTAAGAATAAATATTAAGTGAAGATTGACTGAGAAAAGTAATATGACAATTTTTTTTTATAAATAAAATAGATAAATAATAAATTTGTGCAAAGTACTACAAGTAATTTGAGACAAAATACAAATAATTATAAAAAAACTTAAAAAATCTCGTTGTAGGTAAAAATATCTAAACAATTATTTTTTAAGAGTAGAAATTTGTTTCTTATTGAGACTAGTTGTCGCTCAGAATCAATAAAATTTAGAGCGTATTTTGAGTGTATGAAGTAAAAAATTTCATAAAGTAATAATAATATTTTTCTTAACTTTCGAATTAGACTAGTAGGCCCCTTGTTCCCCTAGAAAAGCGAATATATTCGTCGCCTAAGAGAACCATAACGAAGATATTCAACATTTGTTTAGTTCCGTTTAAATTTAAACAAAACCTTTTCAAAAAAATATATTACAAATGGTAACTATCAATGAAAGCAGAGTTGAAGCAGCAGTGGCGGCAGAAGCAACAGTTGCCACAACGGCAACAGCAGAAGCAACAACAACATCTGAAGTGATCGCACCGAATGCCAATCCGGTTGCCATATCGGAACTGGACATTGTGATAAACAATGTCGATTGCTCGTTCAGTGTGCGCTGTCATCTGAAGCTGCGCGAGATTGCGCTGCATGGCTCAAATGTGGAGTATCGGCGGGAGAATGGAATGGTGACAATGCGACTGCGTCGTCCGTATACAACGGCATCGGTTTTCCGGTGCATTTTCAAAACTTTTGCATCTTCTATGTGCTGAGCACCATTAAGATTGTCAATTTCTCATCGTAACAATGCCAGCTATGGGCCGGAATTGCAACCGGGCGTCACATACAAAATGTGCGATCCAAAAGCCACCAATAAAATTGGCACTACCACGGCATCATCACGGTAATGGCAGCCAGTGTTAATGCCGTCGAATTGGTGCACGAGTTCCGCACCAAGCCGGTCATCAGGGAGCCTCAGTCGAGGCTAGTTGCCGGCAAGGCGGTAAAAGCCAGCCAAGTCAGTGTCTCACTTAAGCCCGGCCAAACCAAACATCCGGCCACTGTGGCTGGCGTCGCCATACCCATGACCGTGGTCAAGTCTGGCAAGTTGCGTGAACAACCAACGCCGCCTCCAAGAGGCAGCAATGTAGGTCCGTGCCACCAAATGCTACAACGATGCCAGCTCCATGGCGACCTTCGCAGCCAATAACTTGGCTTTAACTGAAAATAAAAATAAAACCCAGTGCCAAGGATGCAAGCGGGGAAGTTGACGAAGATCTTGTTTACTGCTAGCATGCAAGAGCAACAGGTTAAGTTATCAATGACAATCAAAGTCAGCTATTAAATTCGATTCATTAAAGTCCCAAGATTCGATTATGTTGATAGCCATTTCTTCATCCAAATTACTCCATTTAAATTATTATCTACATGTCTATTTCAAGCTTAAGCATTAATATTGTTCCTTTGCGTTATTCATTTTAAATGATTCATGTAGCTTCTATTTTATTATATACATATTTAAAAAAAAAACTACTTTTTCCCGCATTGCAAATTTTTAAGGCTAATTTTAAAATTGTTTTTCCTATGTGTGTATTTTTAATAATGCACATATTTTAATTTTTGGGATTGACAAAGTTATAGAAGTTTGGATTTATGGAATTGTGTCAATTGACCTTTGCCAACAAATTGGAGTCCCTTAGAATCTGTTTTAATGTTGTCTTTTATACTAGTTGTGGCAACCACATTAATCGGCCATCGACAGCATTCGCGTCTACTGAAAAACGAGTTATTTTATTTATTTATTGCTATTTACCTTTATCCGTCTTATATGCTATTCGATTTTGATTTACTTTATGTTAGATTGAATTTTTATCTATTCAATTAATTTCTATTATAGAAATTGATTTGATTTGAAGCTATTGGTTTTGTATTTCTTTGATGTGACAAACCATTTATATCTATCTATATTTCTGTAAGCCCAGATGAGCTCAAAAAGCGTTATCATTTGGGTGACTCTTCACAATTTGTGCCATTTATCAAAGTTGTTTTACGTTTTTCATTAGTCGGTTTGCAGCCGAAGCAAACAAAATGTATTTACAATTAGTTTGGCCCCAAAACTGTTTTCACTGTCAGCGTTAAAAGTCATTTACCACGCTCCATGTGCCATCCATGCTGCACCCGCCGTGGCACATACCCCACCAGCTGCCCCAAAATGTTGCCAAGGAAAAATTTCCTGCTCTTATTGGCAAACCAGAGCCATTCTCAACCGTTGGCAACCCACTGAGGCGTGCGCCTAAAAATGCGCCCTCAACACATTACAGGGCTAAGCCATGCAGAGACTATGTTATTGATATACTATATACTATATACAGCACGCTGCATATATAGACAGATAGATAGATAGATAGTTTTTGGGCAGCTTGGACAAGGTAAGGCGTGGCGGGAAACCGCATTTATAAAACTGCAACAGCTGCAGTTATTTTTCAGCTTGTTTGTTGTCGTTGCTGCTATTTTGATACGCTACTCAAAACAGAGGACATCTACGATACCAACGCTTACCATAATTGAGCTATCAATTGCGTTTATCGTTTGATTTTATACATTTATAAATAGAGTCTATTACGCTTCCTAGTTTTTAAATTTATTAATTTTATTATAAATTTAAATTTGATTGATTAACACTAAGAACAAAGTAATTTAATGTTTTAAGTTTTATTTGTGTTTTTAATGAAATTAAAAATTAAATATAAAGTATATACATGACTAGAAATACTCTTGTAGGGTGTTTAAACTTTGGTATCCGTTCTTCCGTTGTTCTGTCACCCTTGGGGAGATGTCGGTGTATCAGTGCAGCATTTTCAATCGAATGCAACATATGTGATTTTCGATTGTTACATAGGGCAACGGCTGCCGCAGACCGAATTGAAAATATTTTAAAATGGATTCTCATTCGTTGTGTGCCGCTTGATAAATGTTTTAAATGTTACAGCTGAATTTGGTACAGTGAACTAGTTTTTTTGTATTTAATTTATGTACAACGCGAGGGAAACTATGTGGGTTAATATGTGGACAACTACAGTTGTTATTATAAATTTATTTTAATTTTTAATACAAAAAGTTCTAAAAAATTATGTTATGCAGCTTTGAAATAACATAATATTTACATTGTAATAAAATCTTTGTTTATATACTCTATGCATGCTATTGCCTGACCTATTTTCATCAATAATTTACTCGAAATGTATTGGTTGTTGTAATTTGTATCTGTTAATCATTACAATATTTAATAATAATATTTATTTCTAAATGAAAAATGTCCCAATATCAGATATAAAATGAAAAAATATATTTATTGCATAATACAGCTAACTTTTTCGTAATATAATAATTACTTAAACCCATTTTAAATATTATACATACACATCTTTCCTGTAAGTAGTTTTCCTTCAAATGTGTTCAATTATCTGTTGCTATACCTTCGAAAATAGTTTAATTTTCAAATGTTCTCATTACAAATATAATTTAACTAGTTCCGCCTTCATCTGTCCTTGAACTAGTTCCATTACGGGCTACACAATGCCACAAAAAAGTGCGACGCGCCTAAAAAGAATGAAGCGGAATCTATTTCCTAGCTTATCTACAGCTGCACCTCGACCCCACCTGCCCCCGTTTTCGTTTGGGGTGTGTTTCGCATCATTCTTGGCCAGGTAGCTAACCGAGTGCATCCTTTTGGACGGCAGCTGGTGTTGACCCTATTTTTACGTACTTCTCTTACCTGCTTGGGTTTTGTTTTTGTGGTCGTTTCGGCATTTCAGAGAACTCGCAAAGAAACATTTGAACAAAATAATTCAACACATGCTGCGGGGTTAAAAGCCAAACGAATTCCTCAACAATTTTTTTTCGATTGTTTTAGTTACGTCATCGCTTACGGAAATGTTTATATGTACTGTACGTGTGTATGTACACAATGTTGAAGTCTGGCTTTTTAAAATTCTTATTCACTTTTGTTTTTGAGTCATTTTTGTGCTGGCCGGCAAAACTTGTTCTCTAAAAATGTTCTATTACATAGACAACTTTTATCTGTATATGTATAAAAGTTCACGTACATATATGTATATTTGTTAAATTTATTTTTATTTTTATGGCAGCCACGTTGCTAAATTGTTTTAATTAAGTGGCGAATTTATCGCACGGCATTTTTATTTATATAGTAATTAATTTTTTGCGACTATTTTAAGATCTGGTAGCCGGCCTATCGTCAAAGTTTGTTTTGTGTGTGTGTGTGTGGGTGTGTGTTGTGCTAGTCACATATGATGTATATATTTAAATATATACTTGTCTGGTGCGTTGCTGGCTTCCCATGCGTAAATCTTGTTTTTGGGGACCGTGAGAGTATTCTTAATTCCCAGTTTTTTGTTCTTCTTATTTGTCTTATTTGGTGACGCCTCAATGCGGTTGCTCTGTGCAAATATTTAGTTTATTTCTTGATTATGTGTACTCTGGGTGCATGTTGTTTGCTTTATAATCAGTACATGTGTTCCCGATATGCCTGAGAAGTCGGTCCAAGTGCCCAATGACGCGTTGACTGTCTTTGCCACGCTTCAACGCCGCGCAACAATCGGCAAACATATTTATAAACAAGTCACCCCAGTGTAAATATATGTATATATATATACTTATGTATATATACATATTTAATTCAAGATAAGTGTGTGAACAAAGTGTGCTAAATATTTGCATAGAAATTATTTTGTTTTGCTTTATTTTAGATGTATTATCTTAGACAATACTTTTGGGAACGCGGCCAAAAATGCAATCAACTTAATTGAAATGATTAGAAAATTAAGAAAGTACCGCAAGTGCCCAAGACAGTGTTCACAAGATTTTACAAAACAATGTAAACTGTTAACTGATAGATAAAACAAAATATTACTTATTATTATTTATTATTTATTTTCTATTTATTAATGAAAATATTTTTTCGCGAATAAGTCCTTTTGCATATGCCAGCAGAATACAATAAATTTAACTGATTCGGGGTCCTTAGAATTTTATGAATAAGAAATATATATTTTTCGTATTTATATTTTTATTTTGAAAAACTCTCAAGACATCTTTTTAATTGTAAGAGTTCATATTTCATTTTCACAATTAGTTTCTTTTGAATAATTAATATTCTTTAGTCCCATGACGCCCAGCTTACATTTGCTATCATAACCCATTGTACAAATAACATCTCCAGGCGTATTTAACTGAAACCAATTTGAATTTATTATAGAACAGTCGACTAGGTTGCAACTCGCCCGTTCAGTTCTCATCCCATAGAAATCGCTATCACCGCTTTTACAGCAAGACATCCACCTCCCCCTTGGCCGGTGGCCCTCTTCACACTCATTACCATCTTTATTTCCATGTCTGGCGGCCACTTGAACTTTGTCCGGGCGTTGGCAACTTGTAATAATATTTGCAATTGAAATTGCATGCACTTGACAAAGTTCTTGCAGTTCACCCTTTAAAGTGACTCCCTAAAAAGGGAAATAGAACACCCCATATTGCAGGTGGCGCCATCTAGTAGCAGTTACCATCACCACAAAACTAGCAATCTGAACAATCCGCGTGTCTACTTGCCATTAATTTCACATTAATTACCAACGTCATAGACTAGCGCGCTTTGGTTTTTTCTATATCCTTGCTGTATGTATATTGAGGGTATATCCATTATAATATCCATATTTTGTTTACTTAGACGTGGTACAAGTTAGTTTTTTTAACGATTCTTGATAAAATAGCTATGGAAAATGCAAAGTTGTGAGAAGCATTTCTTTAACAAACATTTAAATGATATGTTTAATGAACGCTGTTAGTTGTTTTGAACAATGTGTTATTTAAAACTAACAAAAAAATCAAAATGTGTTATTTGATATAATATAATATGTATTAAAATGCCTCAATCCATCCAAAAATCACAGAGTTAGTTGATACAGGGTACTTTATGGTTTAACATGTGTTCGCACAATTTCCCTTTTTGGTATTACGATTGAAAAGCTGTCGTAATCTATGGATTATTGTCCAGCTGATGGTACAGTTCGAAAGCTCCCTTGGGCTATTTATAGGACTGTTAAATTTGTGCCGGACTTTTTGCAATTGTGTAGTCCCGTTAACTGCGTCTTTATTGATGCAGGCACCCTACATTGAACGGCCAAGCAGACATAGGGGAGGCAGCGACATGTCACGCGTTTTGTTATTTAATCTACTTTGTGCTGGTGACGTCATGCTGGTCATGCCAATGGCTCTTTGCAATGATTGTCAATGTCAATTCGCAGCCATGGTTAACCCCTTGTTAAAATGGGACATTGTAATGTTTCCTAGTCAGTAGACTTTAAAATAGCTGAAATAACTTGACAACACGCAATAAAAGCAACAATCGAGAAATTCCTTTAAACAAAAAAAAAGAAAGCTCGCAATATTGTAACCACATTCTTTACTAAGCAAGCAATTTTCTTAGCAATTAAAAAAATGAGAAGCAGACAAAAAAAAACTGAAACTATAAACAGAACTTGTAATTATATTTTTTATATCAAGAGGTCAGCGACAGTTCAAAGAGTCACGAAATGCTCCAATTTGATATCAGAGCTCCCCATTTTTGATCGGGTTAATTCAATTACACAAGCAATTCGAGAGTCGCTATAAAACTGGGTGAAAATGTGCTTAATAAATCTTGTATGAGGGCCATTAATTGTCATAGCAGTCTGCAAGTGGGTTATACGTAAATTTCACTTGGGAAATTAATTTTAAAGTGGTTACACCCTCCATAGTCACGCCCCAAAAGTCACAGGAAGTTTACGGAAGGGGGAGTGAAGGAGCTAATGGCCCGGCAAGCTGGCTCTACGCTTCAGTCAAAGTGACAGGCAGCTGGCTGGACACATAAAATGCATATCGCTTGCTGCACTTGGCCTACATTTATCTTTTTGGCCACCACCCACAGTTCGCACGGTGGAGCAATTATGCAAAAAAAAATAAAAAATAATTCAACATAATAATAATAATTCAAATAATTGTGAAAGAATATGGATTTATTTATGTGCTTGCGTTTGTTATTTATCAAACATCAATTTTTAACACAATACAAATTTAAGCTCCAAAGTGCCTGTTGTTCTTTAATGCCGTTTCTCCTGTCTTCACAATTCTTTCCATACAACAATTCTTATTGTTCAAACTCAAATATTATCTAAGGAAATCTTACAAGTATAGCTATAATTAGTTTTATTCAAAAAAAGAATTAAAGACCTATATCCCTTTCAGTTTTTGAGCCGTAATTCCCACAGTTGCAGCAGTAAGCAACAAATTTTGCAGACCTTACGACCTTCTATAAATATAAAGCCAAAATATGTTGGCTTCCCCCAAAAATTATATATATTATATATATGTATTATTTATTTAAAAGTATGAAAAAAACAAAAAATATAAATATTTAAAACAATTCCTTCTTTTATTGCACAATTCTTTGCGTGTTATTACTCAAATTAATTGTTATCGCTCAAATTAAAAAAAAATTAAATACAATTATAAAAATATAAATTTTTCCAAATTAACAAAAATAAGATAGACCATTTTCCGTGAACAAGTATTGCGTGTTCGGTTACACCCGTCAGCAACGTTGTAACTATAATACTTTTTACCGTGTTTTTGTGTGAGCCCAGTCCACTGTAAATGCTTGAATGTTAAGCTGTAGCACATAAATTTGTAGTGGCTGTGGCTGCTGGGCGTGAGGTGCGCACTTGTGTTGCAGTTTAGTGGCACATTGTGGGTGGTAGATGGGGGATGTCGGAGGAAATTACACATACGACATGTGTTGCGCTTTGGCTATGTATGTTGCTCCGGCCCATTAGGATGTACACGTAGCGCCATTGACAAACAATTTGGCTGATGCATTTGGACAAGCCCCGAACGAGTTTCGAGTCCATTTTCATGGCTTGTTTATCGCAGCTTTTGGCACGTGTTAAGCGCACTTTTTAGCCGAGTTTTTATTCCCCGTTTGTATATATACATATATTTTTTAATTTATTAAAAAGGACACGAACGTACACGCATGTTAACTGGCGACTCTTCACAATTTCGCAATTACTACGCCCAGTTAAATGTCGCCGGGTAGTCGCGAGTGTCATTTAATGTGGCCTAATAGTTGGTCAACTGACAAATGTCATGGAAAAGTGGAGGGCTTGTGTGGCCTTTACGCACCTGACGTGACTTTATTGCATATCATTTTCTTTTTCATTTCATTATATTTTGTGTTTGTTTTTTTTTGGGCTGTCATAAAGTGTTGTCGGTTTTTTGTGGAATTCCTTAGGTAATTTCATTAGAATTTGCTCCCAACAGAATTTTTCGCTGAAAATCCCATTTGCTCGGACAACGCACCTATTTATCTTTCATAAACATTCATCTTTATATATCATTGGCCGGGTCAGCCCAACTATTATTTGTACATTTTCTTATGGCATTGACACGCAACAGTTTTTCTTGTCCTTAGTTGATCCGCCTTACGCCCACAAATTTGAGGTATGTGTCAATGACAGCCAACTGTCAAATGAGTGTCAACCGGGTGTTTGGCCTATGGATTATGGCCTGACAACACATGAAACCAGCCAGTGGAAGTAACTCAATAGATAAATGGGCATGTCAACTGGTAACAGCTAGAATGAAAGTGAAAGACAGGAGAGAGGGAGAGAGAGAGAGATTCCTTAACGGTCTGAATAATTACATAGCTGTAGAATATAAATTACTACCATATATAATTATTTAACCATAATGCAAATGCGTTTCGAAGATAAAGTGCAGAAAATAGCATAAATTAACTACAGGTATTTACATATAAACGTGGAATGAAAATGAGAAAAGTATTAATTGAATAGTGACAGAAATTAAATTAATTATTAAAATCATGTTAATGGGTTGAACAAATTAAGACCAAATTTTACTTTCATTTATTTAAAAAATCATATTTTAACAGACTGTTTAAAACGTTAAAAGTCAAAAGGGCAAAAAGAAAAAAATTAAATGGGAGAATAGACAGAAGAGAGGATAAAGGCAAATAATAATAGAAAATTGCTGTACACCTTTAATGACTCATAACTATTTTAAGAGTAAATGGAAAATGGAGAATACATTGGTCGAACGCTAATTATAACGCTTGGGTCTTGGAGATCTTATTTATGATGTTTTTCAATTTATGAGGGCGCTATTTATCCAACCATAAATATGAACATGAATGTAATATAAACATTGTTATGCGGCTTGTGAAAATTGTATTTATACCAAAGTTTTAAAAACAAATACATTAAAATATTCTTGATTCTTTTACTCAAATTTTTTAAAAACTTTACATAAACATTTCTCAACATTTATATAATATATTATTCCCAACAGAAGTTGGAGGTTATGCATAACAAGTATACGCAACATGGGCTTAAGCAGCTGTTTGACATTTGACTAGACAAATGTTAATGTTGATTGTAAGTGCAATAATAACAGGCTTGCAATTTATTGCATGCCACAAAACATAACATGAACATTACGGTGGGAGGCAAACACAGTGAATACAAAGATGCCACTGAAATGTCCAATGTAAAATGTGTGCCAAGTAAACGAAAACGAAAGACAAGAAAACAAAGGCAACAACAACAATAACAACAATCATGTAAAGAGTGATAGTTGAGACTGGGCGACTGAAAGATACCCTACATGCAAGTTGTTTGTATTAATTTATGGTATGCGCAATAAACTTTAATTGAATATAATATTTAAAGAGTCTTATAATAATTCCATTGAAGATTTCGATTTTGTATACTTTATAATGTTACATAGCTTGGTACAAGTTTAATATGCCCATTTATAACCCCTTTAGTATATACAGCGTATGCAGATGGCTACTTAAATTTACTTTTCAGCAAACCGCAATACAAATAAACATTATAATTGAAATTCAAATCGAAATAGCAACAAGCCTAAAGTCATTGGCTAGCCTCAAAATGCTGATAGACAACATCTGCCGGCTGCCAAAACAATATGCCGTATATACATACATAGGCAATCTATATGTCTTTATTTATGTATACATATATATGTTTTTTATATGCCAATATGATGCGTGCACAGCAAATGAATTGGTCGCAAATAGCACGCATCAAGTCTGGCATCAGTTTGGCATTTCATATACAAAATGCCGGGGTGTACGAGTTAGCGGGCAGGGCAATGGGCCATTGTTATGATTACAAAACCAAACGACAGTAAAAAACTCCCGCAGTCAATGTCTGTGTCAATGTTTGCTTCGTGCCGCGAGCGCAACACGTGCCCCTCACCAGACGGAGTTCTCCCCCAGTCACACCCATTCAATACGAGGCGAAGGCGCCAACTGGGCCTTTATTTTCATACATAGATAATGCTCCAAAGTGTCAGAGGGTCGGCGAATTATTTAGCAGCGATGATGCAACAAACTTGTTTCACATTCATTCAGCTAATTTGATGTGTGTTTGGAAAAAAATATATGATATATATGTTGCTTGCAAATTTTCTAAGGAAAGCAATTATTATAATGTTATAAAAATTTGATTATTTGTGATGTTTAACATCTGTACGCCAGGAAATATTCAATTCGCCTGAATTTAATAGCATTATAGAATATCAAATATATCATTTACATATTTTTTTGCGATTTCTACTAGTTGTTAGCTATATTTATATGCGGTATGAAAAAAAAATGAATACAATGATTACACAATCCATTGTGATACTTTCTTGTTTTCGCCTAAATTTGTTTACAGTTTGATAGATGGTCTATACTTTGTTCTTAACTTGATAACAGTTAAAAGCACTGAAGACAGAAAAAATAATAATAAATAATGAGAATATAAATTCAATAAGCAAATTAAATTATTTAAGATTAAATTAATCAATTGTCCTAATTTATTATGTCTTTAAAGCATTGATTTCTAGCACAGTCTGGATTTATTAGGTAAAATATTGAAACTGAAATAAAGTCATAAAATATTATTGCTTGTTCCTTAACAACGAATGACTTATTAAATTCCAATACAAATTTTTTGCAGTTATTTCTGTATATAGTTAACAGATCATCAACAGGCACCTATGTACATTTAGGTGACAAGTAGTTATTCGTATAGCAAACTTTATACAACATACAGACAGTCCCAGTCTACCATTTATTTCTTATTTACCATTTAAACTGTTATTGCTAAACTCTTCTCCGTGCTTACTTTAATGATACTTTTGAGGCCAGAGCATCTGGTCTGTGCGCTTTAGTAACTTTATCGCTGTATAGTTCCCATTTGTGTGAATACACATACTTATGGCTGCCACTATGCATTCAGCAGCCATACCGCACCCTCATTCACATTATTGTGCCATTAGGCATCTGGGAAAAAAGAGAGAAGAGAATGCAGACATCTACTACGAAACTACTTTTTCGTGTGCCTACTACGTTTTTAGCAGCCTACTTTTTTTTGTCTAGCTTCTGTCTGTTTGTCTGAAGGCGCGGGCGGCACTTGAACTTTGCCGGTCTCTCTCTTTTTCTCTCTTCCGTTTTAAGTCTGACTGCTTGACTGTGTGTGAGTGTCTATGTGCACTCAAATTTTTTTTCTCTCTCATTAGCTCATATTATGTTGATGTGCTTGAATGGGAAACGTCGGCGTCGGCGTCTGCGTTTGCTATCGGCACCGGTGTCGGTGTCGTCATTTGGCACGCAAAGCGGAACACACACATACACGCGCACATACTCACTTATACATTTGAGAGGCATTTTTTATGTTCTGTTCTTTTTGTTCTAAGTGTTGTTCATTTCAGCGGGCGAATTTAAAAATATTAAGTTTTGCACATGCTTAATTATGTCATTGTTTTTGTTATTGTTTTTAAATGCTTTTTCGAATTTTTGAAATTCATGCATGCCTCTAATACATACATGTATGTACTGTATATATTTATATATTTGATTATATTTATTAAACATTTTTTTTTTTAAATACAACCAGGTTTTAAATGTTATCAAAATTTCTAACTATACTAAATATGCTTTAAATAACATGTTTTTTTTCGTTACATTGTTGTTGCCATTTTATAGCCCAATTCTACTAGGCCCAACATATCTTACACCATATCTTACATTTACATATGTTTTTTACATTTTGCGGCTTCATTAGCAAATGTTCGTTGTCGGTAACATTTGAGTGACAGAATTGGCACTTCCATTAAATAAAATAGCTGATGGGCTTGTTTTGAAGAATATTGTTGAAGTAAATACGCTAAAACGAGTTCTTTTGTTTTACTAGTCTTATAAGGAGAGGATTTTGATGAGTTTATTGCAGAACATGAAAACGACTTGAGCAGCCTAAGCACCACAATTGTTTTCCACTCACAAGTCAAATAATCCGGTCTCACAGTAGAGGCCCATTTAATAAATTCATTTCGGCATTAACTCAGATATTAACAATTTTTTCTATATCAGTTGTTTTTGCTAATATACTTTCAATTTTCTCATAACAACAATAGGAAATTTGATAAGTCATCGCAAAAAACTCGAATAACTCGGAACGAATTACAAAATTTTTATGATAGATTATTTCTTATGTGCAAACATAATTGCAACATATTTTACTCTTTTTTACAATTGCAAAAAATTTTAGAAATTTTGATAGTTATGTATAACCAGAGCGACGTAGGCCTTCATACTGAGTTTTAATTTTATAGTTTCAAACTCTATAATAAAGTGTTTTGTTGAACATTAAACAATAAAATGTGTTGGTCATAGTTTGTCTTGTGTTTTAATTTCTTGCATTTAATTTCTTGCATAAGTACTTGTTTTCTTAAAAACTGCGTTACTTAAATGCAATATATTTAAAATAAATGTAATGTTCGCTTTTGTACTTTTGTTGTCACTCGCAATTAGTGACGTTGTTACATTTTGATTTGATTTCCTATTTGTTGAAATGTTCCTACATATCTATATATATGACCCCAGTTGATGAGCTTAAATGTAGTTAGACATTAGCGCGAACACATGCAAATAAATGTGACATAATGTGCGACTGAATGGCAATTATATGTTTAGCCATAAGGTTAAGCAGGTCTTGTGTCCTATGTCCTGTGTCCTATGTCCTGTGTCCTGTGTCCTATGTTCTGTGTCGTGTACACCGGTGAAATGGCGCACAATTGAACGACTAATAGAGGGGCATTTGGAGGCCAATCCCCGCCAGCGACAAAACACATAAAAGTCAAGCGGAAAAGGAAAATTGAAACTAACCCAACCCAAGTTGGAATAGCGTGCGCCTGACTACTGTCTTTGTAGACAGGCGTGTGTGTCTGTGTGTGTGTGTGTGTGTTAGTGTGTGTGCTTATCGCTGTGGACGCGCCCAACTCTTGACTGCCAAAACAGTTTGTTTGTTTGTTTTTTTAGTTGTAATTAAAACCAAGTTAATGTTTATAAGCCAAAAGATTAAAAAGTTGCTCGCAGCCTACTTAAAGCTTTAAATGGGCCAGATGAGCATGGGGTGGATAACCAACTTGACAGCTAGGCTAGCAGCCATGCTCAGCAACAGGGAGCAGTCACTTGGCTGCACTTTCAGTGCTTCCTCTTGCCAGTTGCCATTAGTCGCGACATGTTCTGACAGTTGTCGCCCCTCCCCCCCGTTGCGGTGCAACTGGGCATTCCGTGCCCCAACCCGTCCGCCTGCCATCCTATCTAATATAATTTCTAATTTATTTTCTCCCCTTTTTTTGCTTTTCCAGCTGCGCTGCGCTGCGTCCTCACACAGCGGTGGCCGTTATATATTGCAATTGCTGTTGCGCCTGCCAGTTTTATGAATGAATCGTCCAAGGGGCACAGGATCTGGCGCAACGTGAATAGGAGTCGCGCAACGCCAACGTCTATTGGGCACGCCGCATCCACAACCGCATCAAGATGGCCTTCAGCTACGCCTGCCTCGTGCTGCAGCGCGTCGTGGTGCCGGCTGTTCTGGTGCTGGGTAAGTTCAGAACATACCTTAAATTAATCTTATTTAATAATTTTAATTAAAATAATTTTCAAACGAAATATGTGCAACTCTAGCATTGTTGGAGACACCTCCACACCCGCCTAGTATGATAATATTTGATTCATGTCAACAGTCGAGTCAGTCTAACTAAATATACTATTGGCAAGTTTATTCATGTCGGATGGGAACAATTACTGGAAAAAGGGTTTAAGAATTTATCGGACTACTATATCTTATAGCTTTCATAGGAATAAATTCATTTAATTATTCAATTATAAGCACATTTGTGCTTTTTGAATATGAACATTTTTTTATCTTCAATCCCTATAGGAAAAAGCAATCAATTATCTAATTAACTTTTTAAACCTTGCAAATTCAAGTTTCGTATTAATTATCCGACTTCTATATCGTATAACTACCATAATAACAATTGTGCAAAAATTACATTTTTAAACATATTTTGTTTTATTATTGTCAAAACTTAATAATTCAAAGTTTTAATTTGTTTTAAGCAAACAAGCAATATCCTATATAATGGGAGTCAAAAATAAAATTATTGCATAAAAAACTACGAAATTCATCAAGTACGATCTTTACTTCTATACATGCCATAATATTAATCTCGTGTTATTTTGTCAAATTTTTATGTGAATAATTTAATATTTTCATATTTTCCATTCCCATTAACTAATTCTGGTTTGTTTCTATTCCAGCTTCGCTGATGCGGCCGGTGGGCATATCGTTTGTGTACCTCCTAATGTTCTTCGTGTCACCGTTTGTACCGCTGGCGACGCGTCGCAACTTCAAGGGCTCAGTCAATGCCTTCTTCATCATCCTGCTGATCTTGAGCGCCTTCGTCCTTTTGGGTCATATTGCGCTTCAGGTGGTGGCGGTGAGCGTCACGCTGCCCATCTACAATTGCTCCTTCAGCGAGCGATTGCTGCGCCACGTTGGCTTCATAAGTTTCGTGAACTTGAAGTGAGTAGAGCCAACTAGTTAATGGACACCCAACTAAATCTCTGATATGCATTACTCTTTCTTTTTTAGACCTGTGGCCATCATTGAGTGGCTGGCTCCGGAGGTTTTGGTCTTCACCACCTCGCTGGGCTCCTTTCTCAGCGTCAAGCGGTTGGCCACGCAAATCATCAGCGCCGAGCAGCTGGAGAATGGCGAGCTGCCAGAATCTCAGTCAGAGCACGCTGTCAATCAGCCAGCGGGCGGCAACGATGTCAACGGGGCTGATGTGCAACAGGCAACTGCAACAACGCCGCTGCAACAGCAACAACAGCAGCTGCGCAAACGGGTCTCCATGATTAGCCAGCATATACACTTTGATGGATTGATTAAGATATGTAAGTGGCTAACTTAGTGGCAAAATTAAACTTGTTTCTGTTAACGTGACCCTTAAACTTAGGATCAAGTACAGTAAACTCCTTTTTACTACTCAGAGGCAAATATTTAATACTTTGATGTTGAAGAGATAAATAATAATTGTTGTAATAATATGAAGTGGGCACAAATTCAGTCGCCTATATTAAACTAATGCCGTTTAATTGTTATTGGGCATGAGCCAAAAGGATGACAAGAAAAAACGTTGCAATGGGATGTAACCGACAGCGCAATACTCGTTTACAGTTCAAAAACAACCAGTCATATCCTGGACAAGGGGAAGAGAGGAGCAGCCGTTTAAGCTCTTTCTTTACTGCAAAACAAACAGAAGCTTATATTAAATGCTTAAATTGGAATTATACCCAATTATTATAAAGGGTAAATCAGTTTTAGTTGTAAAAGTTCCCTTTTCAAAATTTATTATTTTCATTTATTCAAAATATTTTCCCAAAACTTTTTCCTTTTGTGTGCTTAAGTAATAATAAGTCGTAACACATATAATAATATATCTGTAATAGGTTCTCAATAAAGCGAAAGATTGAAAGAAATTATGCCTGAAATATATATTATTACAGATTTAATTAAAAACTCCAAAGTTCTCGTTTCGAAGCGTATCAATTTTTCTTCACAGTTCTAGATCAATTTCATTTCTAATAGTCTATTCTAAATTTTGACCAATCCTTAAAGAATGTAATACTTTTGAGCAAAAACTTTAAGACAAATCGCTGATCTTATCCTCAACATCCTGTCAAATTTTTACTTATGCATCCGTATACTGTTTCTTTTTCTTCACAGCACCTCTATTCTGTCTGGCCACATTATTCTTTGCGGCCGTACTGCGTCCATCTGTGCCGGGTGGCTTTTATTTTCTCATTTTCCTGCTGGCGGGCACCTACTGGGCAACCTGCCAGACACTGCAACGGTGCGTGGCGCTCTTCTCCGTTAAAATCAAATCAATTGTGTCCTTTTCACACCTTGTTGTACGCTTTCTTTGTTTCTGTTTTTCATTTAGTGGCTTTGCGTTGTTGCTGCGCTGTGTGATGGTTGTCCTTGTGCTGCATTCACTGAGCATTGTTTTATATCAGACGCCCTGGATGCAGGCCCATCTTAATCACACCAGCCTGACGGCACGGTAAGCCCCCTAAACCAAATAACCTTGGATACACTTTACTAATCCGCCCGTCCTTTGCTTGGCACAACAGTTTGATTGGCCTGGAGCCGCTCATTGAGTCATATTGCTCGCCGGATATACGCGTCCTACTATACAATAATACACTCTACCTGGACTCGTATCTGAATCCGTTCGCTTTGTTCTTTGCCTACTTTGCGCTGGCGCTGACGACGAAGCATCTCATCAAGCCACGGGTGAGTCTGCGAAATTTTCTGCCTTTTCCGATATTCTTGCAGAGGGTAAATTTATTTTGATACACTTTTCAAAACTATCTATATTCTATATTAATATCAAAGCCAAAAAAAAAACTTGATATAAATTCATATTATTGCACATATGACAACCACTATATTATACATCTGTCATAGAATTATAGGTCAAACAGGGTTGAAATAAAAGTTTTTATTTATTACAAAAAAAATTAAAAACTATTATTATATTAAATAAGTTTTTTTATATTTAAATATATCTAAATTTCAAAAAGTAAAATAAAATAATTCATTATTTTTTGAAGATACCTTAAACATTCTTCCAAACTTCTTACATTTTTACAAGCTATTAACGTTGTCAATATAACATCAATGGAAACAATCTGAAATTGAAAAAATTGTTTTTCGACATAAGGTAGACATATGCACTTCGATTGGTTGTCTGCAAGGGTATTTAACCTTCGGTACGCCGAAGTTAATTCCTTTTCCTTTGAATTTTATTTTTTTTTTCTAAAACTAACATTAGTTAGTGAACAACTATTACTATCCTCTCTCTCTCTCTGATTTTCCCTGCTCTTCCACTGCTGCTCGCAATGCATTGGACAATTTTGATGGTTTCTCAATTTGATAACCTAACACAACAATCCAACTTGAATCTTTTATGCACCCACACATAACACACATCAAAAAACACAACAACAATAACAATGATTGCTTACTAACACCCACCGAACACATATTAAAAAACTTGCGCGCTTCCACTTTGCCACATGCCAACTTGCAACTGCCACGTGGCATCAACACCCAGCTGGAGCCAAAGCCTGCCACCGCCTTTGGGCAACAGCTTGAGTGCAACAGCGGCGGCAGCAGCAACAACACCAACAACAAAATCAACCGTCAGCTTTCGCTGCTCAAGTCACAAACATCACGCAGCGGCAGCGGCGGCGGCTCCGGCAACAATCGCAAGGATAGCTCCGGTGCCGGCGGCGGCGGTGCCACATCAAGTCGCACACAACGTCTGAGTGTAAGCGTGGGTGTGCGTCCGTGTGTGTGTGTAGGCGGAAGTGTGTGTATAGTTGCTGAAGCAAAAGAGTTGATAACGTTAACTATGCGTGTGCGGATGCAGCAGTCATATATATATATATATATATATATATATATATATATATATATATATATATCTTTATATATTATATTATATATATTATTATAATATATATAGCTCCAAATCCAAACCCAATCAATTCCAATCAGCTGCAGCATTAAAATAGCTGAATGTGTGTGAGTGCGTTGTGTGTGGGTGTAATCCTAATCCTCTTCTTTGTAATAACTGTTTGAACTAACTGGAAACTTTGGAAAATCGAACTATTCAGCAGGGCTTGACAGGGATTGCGCAAAAACTTTTATTTACCAGCAAATGAAAATGTTTCTTTTTGCTTTAGTTGTGCAACATTTGCTCTGAAAATGATTCTTAAAAGCTATTCGAGCTTCAAGTTTATTAAGCTTTAATAAACTTAAACTATTTTGCTTTCCTTACCTATAATTTTAGGACTGATTTAATAAAATGTTTGTTTAATGTATAATTTGACTTTCTAAAACGTATTTAATCAGGTTTTTTCCATTTTTTGATATTTTTTAAAAAATTTTGTTTAACTATAAATAATTTACCAATATTAATGAATATTTATTTTAACTAATTTGGAATTCCATTAAGGTGCAAAATTAAAAAATCTTAAAAACTGGAAGTTATATTTATTTTTAATTTCATTAAATTGATTAATACTCGTCTAAAATAGAAACAGTTTTTGTAAATTCCCATACAACCTATTAATGTCCTATCTATAATAATAATATATATAACAATATATTAACAATTAATATATTCTAAACTTAACTTAAACTAAGCTGTTTGCCTAACTTTTTCCATCAAATTTTCCTGAGTTTTTGCTCTAATTTTTAAGCAGCTGTTGATTGTTGTGATCTGTGGTGTTTTCTTTTATAGTTTTTGTTTGTTCTTTTTTTTTTGTTTGTTTATTTTTGTTTACGCTCTCTATTTTATTACTTCTTCCGCTTTAGGTTTCTTTACGCCGTGAACAGCGTGCAACGTTAAATGAACCAACTGAGACGACGCCTGTACGTAAACTAACTCCACTCTATTCGCCACTAAGAAACCCCAAGAAAACTAACCAATTTTTGATGAATAGATTAGCTATTTCTGTAGAACCATCTATCTACATTAATATTATACCTAGCCATCTACGTAACTAGCTTTCTATCTATGACTATCTATATTTATCTATCTATATCTATCTTAAAGCTTTTTGTTCTATTGTAAATTGTATTTGTCTAACATCGATCGTACTTATTGTCAAATCCTTCAGTTATATCAACCGTAATTTTAACTCATAGTTATGTAACGCTAACAGCATATAACCCCAACATATCAGATGTAACTGCGTAAGTGTGTGTGTTTGTGTGTGCGTGTGTGTGTGTTATGGGTCGTTTGTATATAGATAAAATACTCACCTAGTTTTGGTTAGTGATTTAACACCCGTAGCCTGGCATTAACCTTGTAGCCGACCCAACCCTTTCTCTCTATCTATGTGTTAACTCAATGTTTATTTAATGGTGCTATGGGATATTCAAATATCTGATCTTTCCCCAGCTGGTGCGTCAGAGCACTCGCAAGGCACGTACGCCACAGGCAGTGGAATCCAGTGGTGCAGCTGCGACGGCGCCAAGTGGTTCACGGGGCAACGATATACAGCTGGACTCGCTGGAGCGACGGTCCGAGCAGGAGAACAATACCACCTCCATACTCGATCAAATCTCATATGGGTTTGTCAGCGTGGGCGGCTTCATCTATCAGAACAGCTATATATTCACAAACATTCTGATGATGGTGAGTTTTCAAGAGTTCTATTACAAACAAAATTATGTACAAATAAGTAATACAATTCTTTATTAAAATTGAGATAACAAAAATAATGAAAAAAATGAAAAAAAACTTTTTTTATTTCTCATATTCAATTTTATAAAAGAAAACCGAATAGAAATAAGAAATATAAAACATAAACGTAAAAGGTTGTGCACAGAAGAGAACTTTATTATTAATTTATTATATGCAAGGAATTTGTTTTCTTTAAAAAAACCGCTTAAATCCCTATTGAAAGTAAATAAAAAATTATAGATATACTATAAGCCATATCAAATCAATTTTAAATTGAACATAAATTGTAAAGCAAATGTTTATTTTGTAGATTAAAAAAAATCATCATAATTAAAGCTTTTCGAAAAGAGAAAAATCATATATTAATCTGTAACTACAGAGCTCTAATGAATCATTTTTGTCTGATTATTTTAGGCCTGGTCTATTGTCTATCACAGCTGGCTGACCTTTGTGCTGCTGCTGTGGGCAAATGTCCTGTGGATGATACCCAATCAGCGCAAGGCAATGATGCGCTCCAGTCCAATTATTGTGCTGTATGCAGAGCTGTTGCTGGTGGCCCAGTACATATATGGCATGGATCTGAACAACGATGAGCTGCCGACCAAGGTCTCAGTAAGTTCCCTCCCCTAACATTTGGCAGATTTCAACAAAAAACATGTTCCTCACTCCCGTGTGAATTGTTTCTTTGTAGACGGCGGGAATCAATTTGCAGCAGATTGGCTTCGAGCGACCCATTGAGAATCATATGCGTCCTTGTGTGCCGCTGATAGTGAAGACGGCGTTTGTGCTGATGTTCTGGGTGACATCGCGACAGTTCTTCAAGGAGAAGCGCGACAGACGCAGAGACAGCACCTTGGCGGATATTATAGCGCCGCTGCAGATAACTGTCGGCTCGGCGGGCTCAACCTACCTCATCAACGACGGCAAGAAGACGTCAAAGTTCCTAAAGAAGGCCGGCGATGTGATCAAGAATCTATTGGTGCGTCTCTGGATCTGGCTGCTGGTGTTGGTCATCTTTTTGTGCGCCATCACGGGCGAGGATATGACTGGCTTTCGGATCTGCTATATGGGCCTGTTCCTATTCTTCTTGCTGGTCTTTCAATCGTCGTCCAAGGCATGGGTTAAGATCATGTACGGCTTTTGGATATTTCTGATCTTTTACGCCATGTCCATATTGATACTGATCTACACATATCAATTTGATAAGTTCGATATCTACTGGAAGGACTATCTCAATGTGTCCAAAACACTGTGAGCATTGCAACTGAATCCAATGTTAAATTCCATTCTGAAACCTCTTCTTGCACCCTATTGCAGTCAAGCTGATATTGGCTTGAAGCTATACAAGACTAAGGATCTGTTCCTGCACCTGGTTTCGCCCACTATCATTGTCATACTGACTGTCATCCAGGTGCACTATTTCCACAAGCGGTTCATTGCCTCGCTGCAGCAGCACCCAGCAGAGTCTGGCGCGACGCAGGGCGCACCTGGCGCCGCACACCAGAAGCCCACAGAGACAAGCGCTTTAGAGCCGGCATCATCGAAGCGACGCGGCAGCGCCAGTTCCCTGCGTCGTTCCGTTGGTCCCACCGGCGAAGTAACCACGGGCGTCGCCACCACCACCGATTTTGAGACATCGGTGCGTGATTTGGTGCGCATCTCATTCCGCAAGATCAAGAACAAGTCCGAGTACATATTCAAGCGTTTCAAGACCGTCTTCTGGCGCTTCCTGGAGCTGCACATCATGAAGGCCGTCTATATAGCGGCCTTTGTCTGCAGCGTCAGCGAAGTTTGCGTTCTGCATATTGTCTTTGTTGGCTTCTGTGTGCTGGGCGCCACTTCGCGCAAGGCCGTCCAGGTGGTCATCAGTCGCCTGATTAGCTTCATAGTCACCATCATTGTGCTCTCCAAGATGATATATCAGATCGAGTATTTGGATCACACGCGTTACAGCGTCACCTGCGTGAGTTTTGCTTTTACATCTTTCTCAAATCCTTAAAATGTGCTTTCAATTAAATGGAATTTAATTCTTGCCCCGCACAGTCCGACAATCGCACCGCCAACAATGCCGAGTGGGTGGGTCTGAACAAGGCGGAAAAACTGGAGGGAGGCCTGATGAGCCTGCTGCGCACCTACATCATTTACATGGTGATTGTCACCATGCACGCGGTCATCTCGCTGCGCCAGCTGCAGATGCGCGTCAAGATTGGCGAGAATGGCGCTAATCAGCCAAAGCTGCTCTTCCAGAGCATTACGCGTGCCGATGCCGAGAAGGATTTGGTTGGCCTGGCCAAGTATTTGCTTAACTTTGGCTTCTACAAGTTCGGTATCGAGATCTCTCTAATTGCGCTCGTCTCGACAATAACCTATCGCCAGGACATTGTTGCCGTCGCCTATGCCCTGTGGCTGGTGGTCCTCCTGCTGCTGAAGCGTTCGCAGCGTGCCAAATTGTGGGGCATATTCCAGGCCTTCTTCGCCATATCCATACTGGTGCAATATATTGTGCTGGTGGGTCTGCCGCCAAGCTGGTGCACGGGTACGTGTTTGTTTAATACCAGTTATCATTTTGTTCGATCTCATAAACATTTTTTACTGCTTTCAGTCTATCCGTGGGACAAGGGCGCCTTTGGCGAGAGCATTCAACGCTGGACGATGCTGCCGGGCGCCTTGCACTTCAATCATGTGCCCAAGCTGATCTTTGACTTCATTGTGCTCATCATATTGAATCGCCAGAAGAGCATCTTCTGCATTGAGCAGCGCTATGCCACCAACGATGATTATCCCGGTGGCAGCAATCGCAGTGTTATTGCCGATATTGCTCAGCTGGGTCGCGTGCCGTTCGATAATCCCACGCATGATTTCTGCTCCTATATACGCAACTACTCGGACATATTGAAGAATGGCGTCCTGTGTGGCTTCTATTGGTTTACTCTCGCTGTGGTGTTTTTGGCCGGCACGAATATTGCGGATCTGCTGGCGCTGGGCTATTTGATTGGCGCCTTCATATTCCTCTGGCAGGGCTCCGATTTCTATTTGCGTCCCATTGCCACAATTATCAGTCGCTGGAAGTGGCTGCTGGCCTTCAATGTGGCCAATATACTGATCAAGACGTGCTTCCAAATGGCGGGCTGTTTGTTTATGACGCCGCTAACCACACACTGCTGCTGGCTGGTGCACATGCTCGGGATCACCTGCACCAGTCACGCGATCAAGGAGCAGCTGCTGGCGACCGACGAGGTCGATCTCTTGATTGACTCCGACGAATGCCCCAAGATCACGCATCAAATTGTCCTGCTCTGGGATGCTATATGTTTTGCGTTTATTATCTTTCAGCTGCGCATTTTCAAGTCGCATTATTTCTGTCACATCATCACGGACACCAAGGCCAACAATATACTCGCCTCCAGGTGATTTCAACTGTTCCCAGGCCAAATCCGGCCAAATCCTGCCCCGACTAATTTCTGTTTGCTCTTGCAGAGGTGCGGACATTATTGAGAGCCTGCGTCAGAAGCAAATTGCACACCGCCACGACCATGAGAAGCAGGTGCTGCACAAGATCAAGCGGAAAATGGAACGCATACGCGCCACACAGCAAAAGATGCTGCGTCCGCTGGACAAGCAAACCCACTTTGATGGTAAGTTGGCGTTGACACTGTTTCGCTTGCATTTTTATACTCGTTCACAAACTGAAGTATATTGGATGTGTGCAAAGTCCATTTTGCTGTCTGTCTGTCCAGCTACAGGCTGGAAACTTAGAATATAAATGCGGGAGAAAATAAAAGTGTTTGCAGACAGATTACTGAATTTAATTACTAAAATTTATACTCATTATTATTTAATATGTGTACAAATAATACATGAATACATGTTTTGGTTTTGATTACACTGTGAACGAGTATTGAGTTGTCGGTTACACCCGACTGCAACTTTATTGGTTTCTTTTTTTATGAGTCGGGTTTGTGCTCAATTTTTTTGTTGTCGCTTTTGCCGCGTTACAATTTCCTCGTTTTTGTATTTTGTACTATGGAAATTGTCGACTCGCTTTCTTTCTGACGCGCGCGTGTGTGTGAATCTATTCCTAATCCTTGAATTAAATTGGGGCTGCTTGTAAAAATAAAAATAAAAAACATAAATAACAAAAAGGACAACGCACGCCCGTGGAGCAGAGCCAGGCTGAGGCAGCGCCGTTGGCGCATCAAAGCAGCTTTGTCTCCTGCCAGGGCTCCGGGTATGAGACGCCCGAGGAGCCCAGCTCCAATAGCAGCTCGGACACCTCCTCGCCGGCGCGTGCCTCCATGCTGTCGAGCAGCGGCAGCAGCAGTGCGGACAGCGTCGATAGCGCCGATGCGGCGGTCATCATTGAGCCAGAGATTAATATAATGCTATGCGACGATGATGAGGACATGAAGTATGCGGATGTGCAATCCCTGAGCGAGGAGCCTCCAGCGGGGCCCAAGCGAACGGAGGCCCCAGCCACAACAGCTGTAAGTGCTGCGCCTGGACAGACACTTTCAATTTCAACATGCCACTTGAATACTTCAAAGCCCACAACGCCCAGCACGGAGGCACTTTCAGCTTTACTCACCGAGGGATTTCTGGAGCCGAAACGCATCTCGTTGGGACTGGCGCCGTCGGAGCAGAGCGGATGCCAGGCGACGATGAACACATTGGTGCCGCCGCTGGCGTCATATGCCACAGCTTTGGCCACCAGCGCGGCTAGTTCGGTCAATTTGACGCCCAATTTGCGGCGACAGCATCGCCGGCAGTCGTCCACAAATGCAGCCGTCTCCTGGAACGAAACGGTGTCCATCAAGCTGTCGCCCTTGAAACAGAACCTGGTAAAGCATGGCCTAGGTACAACAACAACAACAACAACAGTTAACCACAGCTCTTGTCTCCCCATAAACGAGCAGTCGGCGGAGCACGAGGAGCTGGTCACTATGCGTCAGAAATCGCTGCATCGTCGCCATCAGAGCATGGGCAATGCCAGCTATTCGTTGGACGAGGCACAGCGGGAAGAGCGCCAGCGCCGCACCAGCAACCTGTCCGGCGCCAAGGATGAGGCGGCGCTGCGGGCGGCACAGCGTCCGCATAGCTGGGGACCCGTCGGTACGGTCTACTATATGGAGTCGCTGATGTGCGCCTTCTATGAGCCTGCTCTGCTGCATGGACCATGTATTGGATGAATCTTCTTATTAATATATTTACCAAAATTTACTTCATTTTAAAACTAAAACTTTGTATAAAGATTTTGTTCAATGTGCGTGCCCTTTATAAAAACAAAAGCTAATAAAACTTATTGAGGTCGTGTGTAGCAGGCCTCAAGCAAAATGCCCACAACAACAACTACCCAAAATACATATGTAAATAACACTTTTCTAGAGGTTGTAATTTTGTTTTACCTATATATAGGCATTGATTCATGTTATCAATGCTACAAGCGTTATCAGAGCTATGCGCGCTAATACAAGTGTAAAATATGATCTAACTTTTTATTATTTACATTACTATTTATGCGCTTAAAAACTCAATTTTCTTCAGCGTTTTCCCTCTCTCAAAACCAATCTATTCAGCATTACTTTTAATATCACTAAAATTTCTTCTAAAATTATATTTTTGCTACAGTGGTGTGCTTTGGAGAAGTTGTATAAAACAAATTTCGATCGGCTTGATTTAAAAATTTCTTGCTTCTCATTTTGTTGATATTACGTGATTTATGAATTTTCACAAGAGTTTTATTTTTTAATAAACTTTACTAAGATATTCCACGCGAACCTTGTTTACTTAAAAAGCAAATTCTTAAAATATTCTTCATTAATATATTTTATAACATTCACTAAAATAATTAAAATTGTGTTAACTTCAATAAAGGCTCTTATGAAGTTTTTTAGGAATTATATAAAAATTGCTTAACATTTTTTTATATTTCAAAATAGTTTGTATAATTTATGAAACAACAAAAATATATTGACTGAGAATATTTCAATACTTATTCTTTAAAATTGAACGTTTCATTTAATTTCATTTATTTCAGGATCGCTTAATGTATTTTTTGTATTCAATTTTTAGTTAATCTTTCGAATAATCTGTTAAGCAGATCTACCAATAGGCATAATCTTAAGACTTTAGTTTCGGCTCGCCGAATACAATATAAAATATTTCTTATATTTTAATTTGAATTTATATTGTTTTATCATTTTCTTTTATGTTCATATATATGTGTGTGTTTTATTATAGAACATGGTTATCCACTTCCTGCACCAACAGTACGCAGAAGGAAGGAAATTAAATTGCATCCACATGGTAAAGTTTTTTATTTGGTTTGTTGTGCTTGATTTGTATCATCCTTAACTCCATTCCTAAATAAATCATTAAGATCGCTACCGATTACCAGCAACATCATGCCGATATTGTATTGCCTTGTATATAATCTATTAGCAGTACTATTTATATATATATAGTACTATCTATATAAGCTGCATGAATGTTGCTCTAAGCTGCAGTTTTGCGTGCTCCTCTGTAAAATAAAATATTTATAATCATTTTTAGCCAATCTATCCGTATATTAACCACCTCTAATTGTTGTCATTAACCTAAATCATTTTTCACATGAACATGATCTAATAATATTTGCTTATCCTTTCAAAAGCTACACGTGCCGGCGACTATTATATGTTTGAGGAAATGGACGATAAGTTTGAACTGGATCTGATACATGATGAGATTGATTTTCTGGAGGAAGAGAACATAACGGAGAGCGAAATGAAAATGCAGCGCCGCAAGACCTTATACGATGTAAGTAAATTATTCTAGCAACGAGTTCTTGAGCCCTAGTTAAACTTGCGAATGGATTTTAATTACAATGTATCTTTATGAACTGCATGTTCTATGCATGTGTTCTATATACCGAGGCAGAAAATAAAACAGGTGAACACGTTGAAGTCGGGTATAACCGACAACGCTCACAGTTTAAGAACATTATTTGGACACATAAAAATGCCGAGTCAATTTTAATTACTTTTGACAGAGTTAAAGGGTTCGAAATATGGGAGTTATGGATCCAAGAGTTTTAAATTTTTTTTCTTTAATTTTTGACTCAGAATCTGTAATATGTTGTTTTTTATACAGATTGTACTATTATTGCTGCAACTAAGACTAGACAATATACATATATTTGAGATCTATTTTTGATTCGCATTTAGATTTAAATTTGTTGTAAAATAAAATTGAAATCGTGGTTGAAACCTGCTTGCAGCCTTGATATGTATATAACCATAATCTGTTGTAAATTCCCTTATAAAAATACGCCAACCTCCATCACTGACATTATCGCAACAAAAAAAAAAAAGGTTTGGAAGGATCTGAACGATGCCGAGTACCGTCGTCATTTATATATGCGCGAACGTTCCTATGCCTCCGAGCCGGGCTCACGGATCGCGCTCAAGGATTTGGCAGTAAATAGTCTGGATGAGCGGGATGAACTGGATGGCCATGTTGTTGGCCACGACGAAGACGACGATGATGGCGATACCATTGAGTGCGACATTGGCATACGCACCTCGACGCTCTCCGAGCCGGTTGACTTCGGCCGGCGCAGCCAGACGCTGCTCGAGACCCAATCGCCGCCCCCACTTCCAGTGCAAGATGCAGTTGTGAGTGTGCAGCAAAAAAAAAAACAAAAAATAAGAAAAAACGAAATTATTTAATTGGCGCACCTGTTCAACAAGTGTTTTACCTATTTCAATATTGTACAACATTTGCTATATATATTCATGTATTTGATCACGAGTTTTATTGCGCTGCAAACAACCACAACAACTGCAAGTTGGCGCACACACTTTTTTACAATATGTACATATACAACTGTACAAGTACATACTTTATATAATTACTTTTATGTGTATATATTCCATATATTTCCTATATATGTCAGCTTTATTTTGTTTTTTGCATATCAATGTTGTTGTTTATTTCAAATTGTTCTTTGCCTCTTTTTAATAATTTTCATGTTGATCTTCTTGTAACCCAACAGAAATCAAAGGATGCGCCCACAGACATGTTTCCCTCGACCAGCAAAGGCATCTCCAAGGAACGCGATGCGGCAACTACGGCCAGTCCAAAGCCGGCCAAAGATGTGGCCGATTTGCCAACAACAGCAACTGCAGCATTACCCACAGCGCCACAGCGCGAGGCCACCTCCAAGGAGACCTCGGATAGTAAATCGAAAGTGGAACTGGACAGCGGCGATGTGACGGCCAAGGATTCGGATGAGGATTTCGATACAAATCCCATCATACGCTTGCTGGAGGGTTTCCTGGTCACTCTGACCATACGCCTCAATCGCTTTTCACGCAATTATCGCTTCGTGAATCGCATTTTGGCGGGCGAAAAGAAAACCCTGAAAGTAGGTCGTCACATAGAGTGCACACTGTTAAATATTTACTTACATTTACGTATACTTTCTTTTTGCCAGGAATCCAGCTCGCTGAATCGTTTGGGCCTATCCAGCGCTGCGGCCATGTTCCATTTCCTTAAATCGAATCTCGAAAGGTATATATAGAGGCGTTAGCTTTTTTTGGGCTGTGCGCCGCTTGCGTTAAACTATCCTGACTATTTATAAATTTAGTTTATTTTTTTGTCAAATTTTTATTTAATTTTTTTGATGATCGAAAACGTGCGTAGCGAACGCTTTTTTGAATTTTGAACTCTGTTCAATTGTTATATTATTGTATATACGATATGATATCATTTTGCGTTTTGTTCAAGTTTGTGTTGAATTAATGAAAGCAAAAATACTGATTTTGTTCTTTTTTTCTCTTCTTTTTTTATTTGCATATATGTTATCTTTTGTGTTACGTGTGTGTTTGAAACTGTGTATCTGCTTGCACAATGTCGCAAAACCAAATCAACAAAAACTCCTAAAACTCACCTCACCTCTTTCATCACGTTGCGTTTGTGCATTAATTCGATTAGTGATGAAAACGGTGGTCAGCCGACTTCATCATCGACACCGCGTCGCTCACAACCGGTCACGGCAACACCACCTACAACAACAACTATCTCAGCTACAACAACAACAGACAACAATCTCACAACTGAACACTACAGCACACCACTTAACACAAATACAACAACCACACCGCTCACACCGCCAGAACAACCACATGATAAACCACCAGCAACAAGTACACCACAAACATCCCATGCTGTCGAAGATATCATCGAAATGCCTGTAGATACCGTTGATGCAGCGATTTCTAGGTAAAATACCCACAGCTCCAAATCACAACCCAACCCCAGCTTTACATTTCAAACTGCAAAATCACACAGCTTTTTTATACCCTGTAACCAGTGTTGAACTTGAAAATTAGTTCTGTAGACATCTTTTATATATATTTAGATTTCCTACCTATTTTTAAAAGGAATAACGATATATATTCGATGCTATATAATAGTTAATTCATTTTCCCTAACCTTAGAAGCAGCATTAATAAAATTTATATTAGTAATTATAAAATATGAATGTGAAAAAAAGTTTTCAAAAAAAATGTTCAAATTAATGTCGGGAATTTTTAAGCAATCTTTGTTCTAGCTCCTCACTAAAAAAAAATAACAATATTTATACTTTATCTAAGTTATATTCGCTGTGCTTTTTTGCTGGTTACAGGCTATTATCTGGTCGGTACACCTTCGACTGTCACATCTATATATGCTTTAATAATTTAATATGTGCTTTACCGTGGATTGCCTTAAGTATCTATTGTGGATCAACTTTTAGAAAATTTAAAAAAATATTTAACACTAAAGCATTTCGCGAATGTTCGACCGTAGAACATGCACAAGATCCTCGTTCGAATTGTGATATTTTGAATACACCTCGCTTTCAATTAATCAAAAATTGTATTTTGTGTTCCATTGAAATTATGATTTTCAAAAACTTAAAAGTGTTTATTAAACAATTACAAATTATAACCAATTGATATATCGAGACAAAAAAAAACCAAATCCTTACTAATTTCTTTTTTTCTTACATTTTACATTTATTCTGCGCATCATTTCGATCATCTGAAATTTTGTGTTTATAGAAAACAATCAATAAGTTCATCGCCACCGAACAAAGGGTAAGTAAACTCTACAACAAATATTACGACATTTTTTAAGGAAACCGATACTAAAAGTCAACTGTCTGAATGGACATCAAACAGCCTCACACATACACATACACATACATACACTTATGGACACACACAGCATTCTACGTGTGTCTCAACTATATATCTATGACTCTACTATATAACACCTTTTATACTTGAGCTAAGATTTCGTTTCTACTTACTCGTACAATATGAATCTCATCTCAATTCTAACTATGCATTTTGATACACACACACACACACACACACATACATTTATGACACACATGCAATCCATAATTGCCTGCATTTGGTGTTTTATATAGCCGCAAATCGGATTGCGGCCTGCCTGAGATACGCATTAAAGCGCCATCTATTGAGCGCAGCGGTCAAAAGCAGCAGCAGCCGCTGCCGCCGCCGCCGCCCCACACGCCCCACCATCATCACCATCAAGCGCATCATCAGCAGCAGGCGAGCATCGGTTCGGGTTCGCTGAGCAAGCACTGGTCCTACGAGCACGTGGACAGGTACTGACCACGCCCACCCAAAAAGACACACACACACACAACCAACGAATCCACTAATCAATCAACCAACCAACCAACCAACCAGTTGCAAGTACTCGTAGAGCTGTTGCTGTTGTTGCTGTTGTTACTGTGCTAAAAATACTACTTACCATGGGAACACGTTCACCGTAACTTTCTCTATCTCCCTCGCTATCTATCTATCTCTTATACTTTCTCTATAACTGACTATAACTATGAGCGCATTCAGGGGATAATCTCCAATGAAAACATATTCCAATTTATTGCATAGATCCAATATGATCAATCAGTCAAACATATAGAATTTATTTGATTTTATTTATTATCTTCATCTGAAAATATCTGAATTAAACTAAAAGAAATCATTTAGTTTAGATAATTCTAAACTCATCACATCATTAAACTACTATATCATTAACATAGGAACTATATTCATTAACATTTCTTTGAAGTTTCCAAGACATTAGATGATGAATTATTAAGCCTTTAACATTTTATAAGACTTATAATGAAAAATTAGATTCTTAAATAACAACTTTTTTGTGTTTAAATATGTCTTGATCCAACTTTGAAATTCTAGAAATTAAATTGCTTCTAACACTTTTGTAAGAGTTAATCAGAATATTTATTACATATATAAAACGATCTGCTGCAAATTGAGTTGTTGTTTAGCAATCACCTGTATATGTCTAGTATTAGACTATAACATCGTACATCTATGTATCTACAAATATATAGTAATCTCCATTCTCTAAACTGTTCATCTCTGAATGCGCCGCATATCTCTTAACTAAACCCAATTTATTCTCTCCATATATATGTAACTATCTTCAACTAATTTATTGCATCTGCTTTAATTTAAGTCCATGCCACTCTCTGTGCGTTCTTTGCTAGTATGTATGTATGTAATTGTTGTCGCTTGTGGCTTTTAAAACACTCTCGAACTTATGAGTTGTGTCTTTAAGTTCCCCCCTCCCCCCTGCACACCCCCGCACACCCACACGCATGTAGACTGCGTCGCATGCAGCGCACAGGTACCGCAAATGTAACAAGCACCAGGCATGCTAGTTGCTAATCCCCTATAGATTTTTGATCGTCAATGATCTTTCGAAATTTGTACTAATCTGTTTTCGATCACTTGCAGTGCTGGGGACTTTAATTTGGAGGAGGAGAACTTTGCGCAGCGGGATCATCACATCATTGTCGAGGTGCTCATCTCATCCTGGTATGCGCTGCTGGCCAATACGGATCTAATTTGCTATATTGTTGTGTTCATCAATCAGGTAAGTTGTCTGCCATTTGTTATGCTCAACAATTAACCTTTTCTCTTGTGATCTGCAGGTGGTCAATGCCAGCGTGATCTCGTTGCCACTGCCAATTATGGTCTTCCTTTGGGGCACTCTGTCGCTGCCGCGTCCCACGAAAACCTTTTGGGTCACCTTGATTGCCTACACGCAGGCCATTGTGCTGATCAAGTGCATCTTTCAGTTCAAACTGATTTGGGCCAATTATCACAATTTGATCAATCAGCCGCTGACACCGGCTAAAATCTTTGGCGTCGAGATGAAGACCCATTATGCGGTCTATGACTTGATATTGCTCTTGGTGTTGTTCCTGCATCGCTATTTGCTCAAGTCGCAGGGCCTGTGGAAATCCGGCTACAAGGACACTGATCACCAATTCGCCAAGCCCACGGCCAGCATGTGAGTTATTGGAAGGCATTCAACTATTATCGTCACTTATCTTTTAATTTTCCGTTTCAGTGATGATCGCGAGGATAGCGATAATATGTCCCAGCCGGATTCACGCCAACTGAACGAGGATGCTGCGCAGAAGCTGAGCCTGCAGGTTAGCCAGGTCTCGCTGCCTGGTTCGCCGGAGTACAGCAAATCAGCCATCAATCAACTGGAGTAAGTCACATAGTTTTTAAGCAATGTTAGTTGTTAATTGTTGTTGGTTTTCTTATTTTTGCTCCTTCAGACGCACTAAGTACACATCCTCGCTGCACAAGTTCTTCATCAGCCTGGTGCACAAATCCCGTTTGGCCACCGATGTCTATGCCCTGATGTTCCTTTGCGACTTTGTCAACTTCTTTGTGCTGCTTTTTGGCTTCACCGCATTTGGCGTGAGTAGTTCAACGAATTTTGCTTTAGCCGAACCTAATTCTCAACCCTCCGATCGCCACACAGACCCAACAAACGGAAAGCGATGGCGGCGTACAAACCTATTTGGCGGAGAATAAGGTGCCGGTGCCGTTCCTCATCATGTTGCTGGTGCAGTTCCTGTTGATTGTCATCGATCGGGCGCTTTATCTGCGCAAGGCTCTGGTCAACAAGATTATATTCCACTTCTTCTCGGTCATTGGCATACACATTTGGATGTTCTTTGTGGTGCCAGCTGTGACGGAGCGGACATTCAACTCGCTCGCACCGCCGATTATATTCTATGTGATCAAGTGCTTCTATATGCTGTTGAGCTCGTACCAAATCAAGTCCGGCTATCCGAAGCGCATTCTGGGCAACTTCTTCACCAAGGGCTTCTCGATGGTCAATATGATTGCGTTCAAGGTGTACATGCAGATACCCTTCCTATACGAGCTGCGCACCATACTTGATTGGGTGTGCATCGACAGCACCATGACCATCTTTGACTGGCTCAAAATGGAGGACATCTTCTCGAATATTTATCTCATACGATGCACCCGACAATCGGAAACGGATTTCCCGGCAATGCGCGCCCAGAAAAAGGCCTCCCTCTCCAAGCTGATAATGGGCGGCACTGTCGTCCTATTGATTGTCATTTGTATTTGGGGCCCACTGTGCTTGTTTGCGCTCGGCAATGCAGTAGGCACCTCAAATGTGCCCTACCAGGTGTCCGTGTCCATACGCATTGGACCCTACGATCCCATTTACACGACCAATAACTATGACAGCATATTCGAAGTTGATTCCAAGATGTATGGCCAGATGACGAATGCGTTCATCAAGAACAAGCAGGCGCTCACTTTTATAGCTGGCTACGATGCCACCGATGTGGCCGCTGTTAAGCTGGCGGGCAACTCGCCATCGCTCTGGAATATTGCTCCGCCGGATAGGCGGGGCTTGGCCAACGATTTGCGTAACAGTAAGTTTTGGGTTATTTTTATACTTGTTCCCAAGGTGAAATGAGTATATTTAGCTTGTCCGTCTGTCCGTATAAACGCGCTAGAGACATGAAACTTTTAATATATACCCGATCAGATAAAGTGCTTAGATTTTTTAGCAATTCCCACAGTTTTGGAGCTCAAGTCCTCTAAAGATCGGAATTTTTTCAAAATAAAAATAAAAATAGCTCGGTTACACCCGACTATAACGATCTATTATTATTTTGACATGTCTCTATATTCAACAGATCATACGCTAATAGCGCGCTTCTCCTACTCGCTGACCCGCAAGGCACCTGCAAAGGGTCTCAAGGAGAATGTGGGCGATGAGCACATCATAAATCTCGATGAAACGTTTGAGGGACGTGCTGCGCTCATCAATATGTTGAACGAGACGTATGAGCAATTGGAGAGCAATGGCAAAAGTAATGCCAATGACACCACCAATGCCAATGACACCACCAATGCCAATGCCGCCAACAGTGGAAATGGCACTAGTGAGGTGGTCGTGGTGCTGCCCAACATGATACCCAAGTTCATCAAAGTTCTCAACTCGGGGGATGCGTTCGTTGTTACCGTGCTGAGCGGCAAGGAGCAGGAATATCGGCCGCTGGTCATTAAAATGCATCGCGATAACGCAACCAATGGCTTGTGGTGGGAGATACGCGACTTTTGCTCGGACAGCACCTACACGAACACGCTAAAGGACTTACCCTACAGCGATTGCAGCTCGGGCATCGTCATGTACACGTTTAATGACAAGAAGTTCCCATCGACATTCAGTTTTCTGACAGCGGGCGGGTGAGTAGCAACGACTATACCGAAATATCTACATATATCTAATTTAATTTTTTATCTTCATTCTTAGTATTATTGGTCTCTATACCACATTTGTGCTATTGGCTTCGCGCTTCATGAAATCCTTTATTGGTGGTCAAAATCGTAAGATCATGTTCGAGGATTTGCCCTACGTAGACAGGGTGCTGCAACTGTGCCTGGATATATACCTGGTGAGTGCCTAGTGCGTAGTTTCTCCTTCTCCGAAAAGGCATCAATCATATTCGTTACAGGTGCGAGAGGCACTGGAATTCGCTTTGGAGGAGGATCTATTTGCCAAATTACTTTTCCTGTATCGTTCGCCTGAAACGCTAATTAAATGGACGCGACCCAAGGAGGAATATATGGATGATGATGGCGATACTGACTCCATACCCAGTCGCATGAGCGTCCGTCGGCCCGAGCAGCTGCAACAACATCAACATCAATATCAACAGCAACAACAACAATAACATAGGTCTAATCTAAATGTTTGAGTTAATTAGTAATATGTTTACGTATTTCTAATACGTATATTGCGTTAACGTAGGTTTCATAGTCCTTTTTTTTAAATGTATACACCAATTAGTTAGAAACAAAAAGCAAATCGAAAGCCGAACACACCCACAAACCCATCAACCCAATACACTTACAATTAATTACAATATGTTTGTAGTTAAACTCTGTCAAGTACTGCCGTGTGTAAAAAATGTGTAAAAGTAAAAAAATAGAAATTGTACACCAACTAATTCGCTAGTTAGTGCGGGTTCAATTAATGCATACAATACACATATGCTAAACTATATAGGAATTGTAACTAAAACTAACAGTCTAACTAAGTTTAAGTAAGCAGAAAGTGTTTGTAGTTTGTTAATTAACAAATTTAATAGCTAAACGAAATAATAGAGAATTTGTCTAAGTTAATAACTAAGTCATATAGATGTATATGTATAAATTATATAATATTAATAATAATAATAATGAGAACTCATATTCAGGGATTTTTAGCATTTTACAAGAAAAACTTATTGTAAATCAATAATAAATCTATGCATGAAGCATTCAACTTATTTGTATAAGTTCAACTATAAAATATTAATAAATGTTTTATATTTATATACATATACATAATGAAACGTCATAAGTAAATGTAATTCGTGTCGTGTGCGCAAGCTTCAAATAGTTTATACGTAAATATGTATGTTTATGTTGCCTTAGAAAACGAAACAAAATTGATATTATGTATTGTTTATGTTGAAAAGTTTGTTATAGACTTAACTACTATACTATATATATATTGTGTATGTTGCATATATAAAAGCGTTGAATTTATTTCTAGGCATATCATATATATCATATTTTTTATATCGCATGCAAATCATTTGCTTAATTGTTAGGCCGCAAATTCATATCAAAATTTAAGAATTATTAAGGCTTGAAATTACCATCACTTATGGCTGCAAACTAAGTACATAAACAAATATGTATCTCGAATAGGCAATCTCCAAATAGTTATATATTAAAAAAAATACACACATACACACACCAACTAAAATTTACATGCTATTTTATACATATTTAAACCAATTAATAAATGTACTAAACTGAAAATAAACTAAACTAATTTTTGTACCAAGCAAACAACAATATGAACGTAAATATAAAACGAACTAAAATAAATAAATGTAACTATTTTTAACGTTTAACATTTATTAAATAGCTTGCAAAAATAAAAAATAAAGAAAAAAATAAATATATAAATATACATTTTAAACAATTTTAATGTATTAAAATGAAAGATTTTCTCTTTGATACTTAGAGAGACTTGAAACTTTGAATATCTACTTGTTTAAACTGGCTTTGTCAAAACTTTACCAATTTTCATAGTTTGTTTTTTTGTACTATTATATAAAATCAATATTTTTTGTATTATTGTTTTCTGTGTGCCTTGTCGGTTATTGCCAAGTGCAATTTTCCTACTTTTTTTTCACGAAGTGAAAAGAGTATATTGGCTTTGTGTAATGTCCGTCTTGTTTCCGTATGTCCGCTTTTGAAGCTAGAAACTTGAAATTGGATATCGTGTGTACCCGCGTCCGATAAAGTGTTAAGGATTTTGGGGTGCGCCCACTGGGGGCGTGGCAAACCGGGGTTTCACCTAAAATCGCAAATCGATAAAGTCCACCGCAAAAGATTGCGACCTTGAGAGTATAACGCAGTCGGTCAATATATATAACGTGTTGACATCTTGGGGAATAAAAAAGATGATGAAATAATGGAAAATGGAACAATTATGGAACCTTTCTCTCTTCGTTAGATGGGACCTCGAATATCTGGGATATTGAATGTTTGACTGATTTACAAAACATCGTGACCTTTCACGCTTCAACCATTTCCGAAATACCTTAACTCATTTATTTTAATACACAACAAAAATACAAAATTAATAAATATAAGCAATACAAAATCCACCGTCAGAGCCACTTGGTTGGCTTCAGGTGATGCGCGTTGAGCAATTGCGATAATGCGTAAATTTGCTTTCGCTGCTATCGAGGCTGTTGGCGCTCTCATTGCTCTGTTGGCGGCTGAATTTAACCGCTGGATATACCTCCTCCCACTCGGATTCGCTGCGGCTGAGCACACCACGTCGACGTGGCGTCGTAAAGGAGCTATCCTGCTCGGTATTCTTACGCAGGGTCGAGACTGTGCTGGCGGTGATGGCGGCGGCAGAGGCGGGTGTGGAGGCGGGTGCGGGCAATGGATTGTTGAGCATCTGTGTAACGCTCTTGGATAAACGTATGGATTGTATACGATTATAGCCACTGCCCGTGGGCTTATACCGCTCCAGCTTCGATGTTAGCCGCGCCATTTCGTTGCTCATCCACTCGTGCGCTCGCATGCTGAACCGACAAACGTTGAAATTATTGTAAACCGAGCGAGCAACTGTCGCATCGCTTTTATGGACAGTGCGCGTTGAAGGTGATATAAGAACGGGGCATTGGCATATAATCGATACACCTTGGCGGGCATTGTGTAAATCCGAGGTTCATGGCTCGGCAAACGCAGCAATTACAGGGGTTTCCACCCACCATGGTACTGACCTATTAACTAACTAGCCACATATGTAACAATTTGTTTTTGTTTGCAACAAAGCATTTTATATATAACATTTAATTTACAACTAGAGGAAGAAAAATGAGGTGCCATACATTAAAATAACAAAGAGAATAGGCTACAAATTCGAGCTACTTTGGATAGCGGTTTTGAGTTTTTGATTTTTGGTCAACAACAAGGATATGCAAAACTAAGCTATGTACAAAAGCTTAACAAATGACACAGTTTTAGGACACTTTGCAGTTGTCATCGTGCAAATGGTCGCCATCGAGCGGCAGATCATCATCGGCCGTCGAAAATACGCCACCCTGCAGCACTTTGTTGACGGCGGCACGCGCCAAATAGCCAGTTGTCTCCGAGTAGGGTAGCGAATAGAAAGCTGTTAGGCCGTCCTGCTTCTTTGGCTGTGCCTGCTGCTCCGGCGACTGCGGCAGTTGTTGTATATTGTTGTCCTTGCAGTACATGGCAAAGGCTTCGGCAATTATCCCATCCAGATCCAGCGCTTGCTTGAAGTGCAGCTCGGGATTGCTGAGACAAAAAAAGGAAACATTAGAGCTTCGGGTTTATTTATATTTAAAAATATGATTTGACTAACCGACTAAGTATGGTGGCTACAATGCAGAGCAGCTCCACCGTAATCTGACGCCGCTCGGGATGATCAATGCAGATGAGCGTCTCCTCTACCAGCAAATTAAACGTCAATTCGCCGCGACTCATGCTGGTCAGCGTAGGCGTGGCAGGCAGATGATGTCCCTGCGTCAATATGCCCTGCGGCGTGCGCTGCAGAATCTCCCAGATCTTGTTATAAAAGTGCTTAGGCACGCGACACAGGCAGCCCTCCAGCTGGCGGCGCTGCAGCGTTGTGAGTCTGTCGAGAAATTTAAACGATTATTCCATATACTTGTAGAAATGTGGAGAAAATATACGCACTTCTCCTCCACAGCCCATTCGCTGACAGTGAGCACCTTCTGCAAGAGAATGCGCACCTGGAACGGCGACAGATTGTCGACATCGATGCTCTGTTGTCCTGAGATTTGTAAATAGATTCGCATGGCCTCGAGCACCCAGCCTATGCGAATTTTGAGTATGCCACGAAACATGGACGGATTGGTGGCAATCAGACGACCGCAATATAAAACCACCTCCTGCTGCAGCACAGCCTGAATGACATCGTATGGCTGCACGCTGGTATACATCACGTTTTGAATCTCAGCGGGCGTCATGGGCTTATCAAAGACCGTCTCCTTTTGGCCAATGATGCCAACAGTCAACTCCTTGCCATTGACCAGCACAGTGGTAATAAACGGACTGATCGAGTCCACAATGTGATGCAACAGCGAGGAACAGTAGCGCACGGCGCGCCAATAGCGCAACGAGCCAGCGCGATGATAAAGCTGCGTAAGCGCTGTGCTCACATTGAGGCCGTTCACCTCAAAGTGAGAGCCCTCGCGATTGAGAAGAATGCCCCACAGTTGGCACAAGCAATATATGGACTCGGTGTTCCGCAGCGCATTGATAATATCCGGCGTTGGTTTGCTGTCAAAGTGCTGTAAAAAGCAAGAGATTAGTTTAGAGAGTGAGATAAGGTACTCGATTGTTTCACTCACCGCCACAGAGATCTTCTCCTCGACATAGGTGAGCGCCTTGGGCACATCTGTGAGCGATTGGTAGCCTATATATTCGTGATTGATTTGCGAGAATGCGTTCTCGTTGTCTGTTAAATCGCTTTGGTTCATGAAATCCAAATGTTCGATGCAGGAGCTGCTGATAAGATTCTGGAGTCGGCCAATGCGCACCTTCATGCCATCGCAATAGCCCTTTTTGAGCATGGCCAGCAGATCGAGCATCTCCTTGAACTGCGGATCGCGCATGTGCTCCTCACGGATTAACAGGCAGACGGTGGGTCTGCCCGAGAGCCGCCAATATTTGCCCACAAATTGCAGCTCAGTTTTGATATCGTCGATAAGCAGCGCCATGTCACGATATAAATAAAAGTCGGAGACCTCGAAGATTAGCGGATAGCAGAGCACGGTCATGCCGCAGATACGATAGACTTTGCTCGTGCCGAGCGAACCAACTGGTCGAGAAGGACGACCCGAAAGGCCCACCTTGTGATTGACGCCCAAGTGCTGATAGACTTTGATGAGTTCCGTGGAGCTCCAGATTTGCACGGGTTCCACCTGAAATATATTAATGTATTAGGATCATTTGTTTAAGAACTGCTTAGGATTCACTCACCTCATGTGGGGTCTGGGTTTGTATGCCATAGGTGGCCATCATGGCCTGCAGTCGCATCGACTCGGCAATGAGTACAATTTGTACCACCAAATCAGTGGCGGTGCCCTGTAAGGATGCCCAATTTGAACGGTTAGTAATCATATTAAATATTGCATAATATTTATCTAGCAGCATTAACAAGTTAGATAAAGCATAGAGCCAATTCTTGCCAAAATGCAACAAAAATAATTAGCATAACAATAAAAAACACTCTTGGTGGGACAGAGGGACACAGAGAGAGAGAGAAAGAGAGAGAGGTGTAAAAACTGTGGAGCATACAGGACAAAATGTGTTGTGGACATGCCAGACATAAACATTATAAAGAGAGCAAAAATTGGGAACATACATAAACATATTACTTACAGATAGTTCAGGCAATTAAATATACAAAATGAATATTAGGATCGCAAGTGATACAACTTTTAGTATTTATGTACTACATAAATAATTTGAAAGAAAAATTGTAAATTCTATGCCCATTTTGAATTGCCAATCTGTTACCCAGACAACGCGTATGAGAATCTTAACCAACGACCCGCAAAGTTCAACCACCTTCAATTACCTGCTCGGCATCCAAAATTAGCGGTACCCGTCGTTTCTATTTATTTGTTTTGTTTTGTTAATTTAGTAGGTAAGCAAATATATGTACATGTAAAAGTTGAAAATTGATTAGTAGAAACAGTTTCTGTTTTATAATTGTATCTCAAAAATTACACAGACTTTTTTGCTGAGTCTTGTTCAAGCGCTGTGCCCGCCCGCCAAAAAAAAAATAAAAAGAAAATAAAAATAAATAAAAGCAAATTGAAATTAAAAATGGTAACTAACTATTAAATGCTTGCTCGGGTGGTTAGCTACAATACGGTTACAGAAACAACAAGCCAAACTGAATGCTACGAAAGAGAAGGAAGAACGCAAGATCTGATGTACCATTACTTACAGTGCCCGGCTTAGCCTATGGATAGAGCGTGTGTAGAAACAAATTATGCAGAAGATTTTTATAGACAAGAAACAGTACCGAAAAAAGTAAAGAAAAAACTTTTCATTTAGATACAAAATAAGCAAGAGAAATAATGTCACTATATACAAGAAAAACAGCCATATAAAATATTAATTTTTTGTTTTTAGCATCTACTAGGCATATTTAAGTGTGTTGTGTGTGTGTGTGTGTGAGTGTGTATCCCAGCAGGAAATTTATAGTATAATTTATTCCTATAGGCAGTGAGCTCCTCATAAAGTAAATTCTTAAAAAACTCAACTCAGCTATGTGTAATTAGATAACATGACGATATGCATAATTTTAAATCACTTTTCTGTATCTTCTAAGTAATTCTAAAATGCATAAATGCATAAAATAATTTCTTAAGCATGCCAACGGCTGTAAGTGATTTAAATTTCTGAACAAAAAAAACTTAGCTGCTTATAGATAAAAACATTATAATATAACAGCTTTATAATTTGATGAATTATACGATAAGCTATAAGATCCTGCTGAGATAGATCGTAATGTCATATCAAATATGTTCTATATACATACATAGTTTCGATCAATTGTTTGTGTGTGTGTCGCCAAATAATAAATTTTGAAAAAAGATTATATTCTAATGTGCAAAACATCTAAAAAAAAAAACGAAGCATAAATTTTGACAATATTCTATATCGGAAATATTCAGTGCGAGTAATTTGCTGTATATGAATTTGGGCTACTTACTTTGCGTTTATCATCGAAAGCTTTGCCCTGTTTTTAATATTGTATGCCAACCAATAGAAATAAATATGTTTAGGGTTTGTTTATGGATTGTGGGTGTAGATATATTGATTTTGGGGGTTTGGAGCAGTAGTAGTGTAGTAGTATTTGTTGTATATATATGTAGTAGTAGTAAAAAAGTGGACAAAATATATATTTATATTTATCAGTATCAGTAGAATTAAATATCGAAGCCAATTCAATTACTTAACCCATACAGGAAAGAAACTAAGGATACATTACAATTAAATCGAATACCAATTAGACAGACACACACAGCAGACACAGTTATGCAGCAGCGGCGCCGGCATTTAAGCTTGAGTTATTCACCCCTCACCCCCCTGAGTCAGTAGCACACTTAATGTCCCGCCCACAGTCAACCGGCCAGGCACCTTCTCCGCCAACAAAACTCACCTGAAAAGCTGAATAACGACCCGCACGTCTTGGTCGATTGTAGCTGGGCAAATAGCGGCGTATGGGATCCAATTCGTTGATGTGCAACAGTCCAGCGGTCAGCAGCTGGGCAATGATGAAGAACGACTGGCCCCACAGGAATAGCGACTGTGAGGGCGCACGCATATAGGAGCCCTCGCCATCGGGCGCATAGTACATGGTGACCACGGGATCACCGTTGACATCGGTGTGCAGGCAGCGGCGCAAATCGTTTTGAAACTCTTCGATTTGTTCGTTGTTATTCTTGAAGACACCATCGATGATCATCGTTATGAAGAACAGTGGCCACTCGCATTCCAGACCCTCGAACTCTTTAAGCTCGCCGGGCTGATAATAGCGACGCGTTTTGTCCTCCGCTTTGCTTAGGAAACCGTCGCGCGTGAAACGCTTGAAACCCATTTTGCTGCGCAGCCGATTGACCACATTCTGCTTTGTCTGCTCCACGAGGCGATCTTCATGCGAGGCAAAGGCTGGGAAGGAGAGCGTCAACAGCAGCGATGCATCAACGCCCTGAAATCGTATTTTGGATTATATAGAAAGATACTAATTTTAATATTATTAATTTTAAAATGCACAGACTCACCTTGGAGCTGGACTCTCGCGGCAGCATGGTCTCAAAGATGCTGCGGTTGCGATTGTGCGCATCAATGTCCACATAAACAACGCTCCAGGAGGCGCCCTTCTCGCCAAACAAATTGCAACCATTGATGGCTTCCAGTGCGGACTTGGCCATGCCTAAAGCAAAACACACATTAACATGAGCTGACAATCTGAGCTTAGACGAGGCCCACCTATGGAGGAGGCGTGTATCTCGGGTGTGCCATTGTTATACTTGGAGCCACGCTCCCACATGCCAAAATCGGGCGTGCGATAGGCGCGCTCCACATAGTAGACCAGATTCTGGACAAAAGCCACCTCGTCGTGCGTATAAATAATTTGCAAGCCCGATGTGATCATTTGCACCAGAAAGAGCAGGTACAAGGAGACCTGTGCATAAAGAAACATATGTGAGATTAGTGTTGTCTGGTGGTTCCTTGTGGTCTCTACTCACGCAATCGATTTGCAGGTGGTTGTAGAACTCATCGGGATAGATCTTTTCGCCCGTGTGCAACTGGAATTTGCTGTGCAGCGCATGTTGATTCGACTGACGCTGCTTGAAGAGCTCAACGCGCGACGCTTGCTTCACCCAGCACTCCAGAATGCCGCGCATGCATTTGACTGTGCTCTGGCCTAGTTCATAGGACTTGCCGCGATCATCATCGATGCGCCTGTACGCCTGATACAGGCTCCACACGGCGGCAGCACAATAGACACTGTCACGCACCGAGCCCACCACCTGATCGGTGCTCATCACCGGAAACAGGCCAGTGATGGGGCTCTGATAGCGCAGCAGCTGGCGTTTAACTGCAAAAGAGAAACATTAAATGGGTAATGATTAATATAAATGGCGAGTAATCTATATATATCAATCAGTTCATTCCAAATAATTAATGGGACGTCTATAACACATTTTTAAAATATCCAATCCATTGGATGATAAATGGCATTGCTAATGATTTTAATTTAATTTTAAGCAAAATTTAAAGTTAAAAAAAAATCCTTTTTTTAAATATTTATAAAGCAATACTGAGCCATTGCAAGTGTTATTTGTGAATTAGAATTGGAATTTGTTTAAATATTATTATTTTTATTATTATATCATATATTTATAAACTATCAACCTAACTATTTATATCCCGAACCCATTGAAAATGGGACAAATAGATTTTGGTTTATAACAGGCAAACAGAGAATTATCGGAGACCAAAACAAGTTCTCGTGAAACATACGCAGATTTTGAACATTTCAGATTTAGGATACCTCCCCCACTCTACCGAATAAAAAAAAAAACAAGCGCAACTCAAATACCACAGACATGCGCTCTGGTTTTTACATCCAGCCTGGATTTCGTACCCGGATCCAGTTCAGTTGCCTTAATGCCATTAACATTTAGAAACTAAACACTTTCAATTTCAATACCCAGTTCATTATACTAAATACTGATTGCTATGCCGAGATGAGTGAAATTTCAATGGATTCAACACACTTATCAAATGCTGCGGGCGTTTGTTGACAAACGCAAATAAACAAATTGTCAAGTGTTTGCCGCGAAAAATGCGAATGAGCGCAACAAATAGAATACGCTCGCGAAACGTCTGCTATTTGCTACAACATAGCGAAATGTTTATAAATAGAACTCAAGACGCAGCGTTGCGGCAACAATTGATGCTAAATTGGCTGCCCTACACAAACGTCTCCAAGGTTATATAAAGACAAATAGAGTGCAGTGCGGCTCCGTTTACTCTGGCTGCTCACCGATGCCATAGTAAATGTCCAGCTGCTTGACCGTGTCCTCATAGTTGATGGTCTTTAGAAACTGATCCAGATTGATGTCCTCTAAGCTATTGTGTCGTCCACTTGTCGATATGCCACTGTCTGCGGCTCCTGCCGTACTGCCACCAGGCGTTGTAACTAATAGGCCGAGTCTGCGGAGAGGAAGTGTTGAGATGACATGTTAGTGTAACTATTGAAATTATTGTTTTGCAACATGTTACGCACGATTTCGGCACATTACGCATTGTAGTTGGGTTCAATTGAACGCGTTTTGTGGCCTTAATTACCAGCAAGAGTTGAAAAATGTATACGCAAAAGAAAAATACCCTTCAAGAGTCAAATGCGAACTGCAATGAGACCAGCTGCTCGAAAAGAGGCAGAGTGCATGAATTTAATAAGGTGGACAGTATGGGCAGTTCAACTTAATACATAGGTGTGACGTCAGATATGTATGTACAAATGTGATTTGAATTATTGTATGAACTTTCTATCATATTAGAAAGTACTAAATACTTCGGTACCAATAAGTTAAAAGCTTTAATCTGCGAAAAATTCTAAGCAGATTTTATTTTAAGTAACTGCTTAACGCACCCGTATACGCGACGTCTCCCGCAACCTTGTGATTCATGAGCGAGCTCAGTTGTATGGTCACCCTAAGATGTGAACAGCTGTAGCAAACAGCTGCTGGTTCCAAGCAGGTTTTTGTATTTTCTTCTTACCATGTCGCACCTTTGATGGACAGCCAGCTTCGGTCGCTGTCGCTGTCGTTGAATTAACTAAATCATAATCATCTATCAGCCAGCCGACAAGTGAGATCATCGACCAAGCACTGCCATTGTTGGCCGTGAAATGCAGCCGCTAAGCTCATGGAAAATGTGAGCCACGACACATAGCCAGAAAGTGTGCGATCCAAACGAATGTACTTAATAGTCGTGAAAAGATGCTGCAACCGTTAATACTCAAAGCGCTTCTGCTGCTGCTGCTGCAGCTTTGCCAGCACAGTCTTGCCCAGACGAACGCCGACGAACCGAAACATGCGCTGAATTTGCCCAATTTGCCCTCCGATCATCTCGTACGCTACCTCAATACCTTTCCCAAGCTGAAGCGTCAGCTGCCTGCGAATGCAACAACAGCCAGGACGACGGAGTCTCGTGCCTGCTGGGGTCACGAGCGTAACTGCAGCGCCGAGGCACGCTTCCAGACGCCTCACTGCCCCGGCGACCATACTGGCTGGGTACAAAGCAAGGAGGCTCAGGTGCAGACCTTCTACTATCAGGCCGACTTTGGCTATATACAGCAGCAGCTGTCCGAGCTGACGCCCCAGTGCTTGCCCAAATACCTGACGGACTCATCGCTAGAATGCACACGGTATCTGCGCTTCTGTCGCGGACGCAATCTACTCATCGATTTGCGTGATGTGCCAAAGCGTAAGGAGCGCATACGCTATCACATGGATGTGCTACAGCCCGGCCAGATTTTGGGTCACTGTGAGCTGAATCGCACGCGCCTCCAAGCCGAAATGGATCACATTGGCTCGGCCCTGCAGTCGTGGGGACCGGAGCTACGTAACTTCGATGTGCTGCCGCAGCCGCTTCTGGAGAGCGGCGCCTGTGACCTGGTCGTGAATGCGCCGACTTTTATCATGAAAATCGATGCCACTTACAATATGTACCATCATTTCTGTGACTTTTTCAATTTGTACGCTTCTCTGTTTGTTAATCAGTCGCATCCGGCTGCATTTAATACGGACGTGCAGATAATCATTTGGGAGACCTATCCGTATGATTCGCCATTCCGTGACACATTTAAGGCGTTCTCGCAGCGCCCTATATGGACGCTGAGCGATGTGCAGGGCAAGCGTGTGTGCTTCCGTAATCTCGTGCTTCCGCTGCTGCCGCGCATGATCTTTGGACTGTTCTACAACACGCCCATTGTAAGTGGTTGCATAATGAACTTGCACTTTACTCTAAACTCCCATTTATCGCACACAGATTCAGGGTTGCTCCAATAGTGGCCTCTTTCGCGCCTTTTCCGAGTTCATTTTGCATCGCCTACAAATACCCTTCCAGCCGCCGCAGCGTAAACTGCGCATAACCTACCTTTCGCGGCGCACAAAGTACAGACAGGTGATCAACGAGAATGACCTGTTGGCCCAGTTGGAGGCTAATGAGGATTACGTGGTGCAACGCGTCTCCTACGAACGGTCATTATAAAAGCTAATTATTTATTTATAGTGAATTAATTTCTAATCCCTAAGTAGACTGTCCTTTGCCGAACAATTGGCCATCACACGGAACTCGGATATACTGATTGGTATGCATGGCGCTGGGTTGACGCACCTGCTCTTCCTGCCAAATTGGGCGTGCATCTTTGAGTTGTACAACTGCGAGGATCCCAACTGCTATAAGGATTTGGCACGTTTGCGTGGTGTACACTATGTCACCTGGGAGCAACGTGATTTGGTCTATCCCCAGGACGAGGGTCATCATCCTGAGGGCGGCGCACATGCCAAGTTTACAAACTATCGTTTTGATGTGTCTGAATTCGTTCGTCTGGTGTTACAAGCGGCTAGAGAAGTGCGCGCCCACAAGGAATTCCCTCAGACTAACACACAACACGATGAGCTTTAGTTTAGTTAAACGCTTTGTGATTTGTTTACCCGATGCATTTATATGTATTTAATTAAACTGACAGTGTCGTAAAGACAATATTTAAACGCGATAACAATATTCGATCAGTTGGCGCAATTCAAATGCGATACAACTGTAATCGTAATCGATTGGCATGTTTGTGGCAACGCTGGCTAATCATATGTTTTTGTTGATATTTGTGTGGCAAATGCGCTGGCCACAACAATTGGAAATTTGATTGAACTGCCCAAGGCCAAAATACGCTTAATCACAATTTAATCATTATGGACCGGCTAAGTGCTTCCGGAACTGCTGATAGCAAGTTCTACTACAACAATGCCTACATTTCATCGGATAAATGTTTCCAGTCAGTACCTCTACACATATTTTATAATAGCATAGAGCACGCTGTGTGCAGCCCCCACATGGCCACCGAATCCTATATAGATAAGAAGTCGTGGCAGTCTCTGAAGGACAGTGTGCGTGTGTTGCCCGTGATATTGCCAACCATTCTGGGCGTCATCTTGTCACAGCTGCTGTGCAAACAGTTTCCGCTGCACTCGACGCGACGTTTCCTCATGGAGTTCCTGCTGATCGCCGGGCCCACTGTGTGCAGCAATACGGTATCCAGCGATTACAACGAATTTTACTGTGGATCAGTTGCCGTCCTAATTGTTATTCTGCTTTGGCGTTCCGGCATGTGGGCACGGGCTTCGGCGGTGGCGGCAACCGAGCATTGCTACGAGGTGGGCGTGAAGCCTCCGGTTATTTCGCTGCTGCGCTCTACGGCGTATTTGTGCACAGGCCTCGCTATTTTGGCCGTTGATTTTGAGGCGTTTCCATTCGAGTTCCGCAAGAGTCGAGCATATGGTGCATCTCTCATGGATTTGGGCATTGGCATGTTTGTGATGTCCATGGGCGTCGTCTCACATCGTATCCAGCAATTTAATGATCTGAAAAAGCTGCCCAAAGTGGTGGTGCCATTATTATTGCTCGGCTTGGCCCGCACCGCTGTTATCACAATGATCGACTACCCCCAGGATGAGCACGAATATGGCAAGCATTTGAATGCCTTCTTTACGTTGGGATTCACCAAGCTGCTCGGTAGCCTATGCAGCATGCTGGCACGCACTAATCAGCACATATTGCCACTGTCCCTGGGTAAGTTGGTGGTTATTTAACATTTGTTTTACTTCAACTCACTTGCTGCAATTTCAACAGGTATCCTAGCTCTGCACCAACTGGTTTTAGATCTGGGCCTGTCGCAGTTCGTTCTGTCGGATGAGGATCGTAACGGCTTCTTCAGAGCTAATCGTGAAGGACTTAGCGCCCTGCCCGGCTGCACAGCGCTCTATCTGCTCAGCATGTGGGGTGGCACTTGGTATATGTCCCAGGATAATCTCAATTATGCCCAGTTCTCATCCAAACTGCGCAGAATATTGCTCACTGCCCTCGTAGCCTGGACTCTAGTATTTGCCAGCGGCTTTCAGTTTGGCATAGCGCGTGTTACCTGCAATGCTGGCTACACCCTTTGGCTGTTCAGTATAGGCGTTACAATGATGTTTCTTTATTCATTCCTGTTTGAGTTCTGTCTGATGGTGCCGAAAGCAGATCCACAGGTGCACGCAGACCAAGTCGAATCGTCCCACCATTTGCCAACTAAACGAACGCTTTTGCCTGTCGTTATCGAGACAATTAATATGAACGGATTAACTTATTTTATGCTCTCCAATTATCTCACGGGCTTTGTAAATTTAACATTGGAACCAGACGAGCGCAGTGATGTGGAATGTGTGGCAATTTTAATGCTCTACATGCTGGTCAGCACGGGTGCGGTCTATGTGCTCTTTCGCTTGGGTATTCGGATAGCCTAACTACAGCTGTGATCGATCATTATATTTGCAACTAATAAAAATTCATATTATGTATAGTATATTGTAAGTACTTTTTATAGAAGGGTAAGAGGTGTAATCCATGCCGATGTTGATCTTTTGTATATAGTTTTAAGTAAGCCTCAAGCTATCGTAATAAATGTATTTGAAGACCACTTAAACTAAAAATAATATATAAAATATAGCTTACATATTTATTATAGTTTATTTTATGATGATGTCAACGCGCGTAAAAAAGCTTAAAAAAATAGTCTATAAATAATTATATAAATGTCAGGTCCCTAATCACAACTAATTGTTCTCAGTGACGCTATTAGACAGCTAAATATGAAGGAAACAATGATAAACAAAATATTCAAGAAAAGTGAAGAATCAGTAATTTCCCTCTGAGATTGTGAGCGAGATTAGGATTCGTTAGAAAATGCGTGTCACATTTTTTTGTACTAGATGTCCTATCTACATATATATGTATGTATTTCTATATATGTACAAACGAATGTTGTTTGGTTAATGGCTTTACCTAATTTAATGCCAGAATATGGTTTTGAATACCGTAAAAAAAGCAAATCAAATACTACAGAATTATTAAGTCCTGAAAATGTTAGTTATTAAGTCTTGAAATATTTAGCTTAGAAGAAAATCAAGAATTTAATTTCCATGCTGCTTGGCTAAAGCGCACAGAGTAATAATACCCCTGCAGTACGATTCAGGCCTAAGTCAGTACTGAAATCATGCCATACTTTGGAAGTACCGGTACAAATTATGTCCTACGACTTTCATGCCGCGATTACGTACGCTTACTTTAGCCTGTAAAAGCAAGTGCTGAATTCATGCATGAATTTAAGTTCTAATTCATGGCTGATTTCATGAGTAACTTCGAAAAAATATTTCATGGGTGAATTCATCGGTGATTTCATTAATGATTTCACGACAAAATTATATATATAGAGTACTCTATGGCTGTAGCACAAGCAATTTCTGTATTCAAGTGCACACATACATACAAATGCAAAGTTTGATCAAAGACAATATAAACAGTATTTATTTATTTAAAGACCATATAAATAGTATTTATTTAAATGTATTTAAATAGTATTTATATTGTCTTTGGTTCGATGCAGTCGGTAAGAGTTGTGCAGATGAAGTAGAGGAGTCGGCGGTTCCAGTCTGCGTGACAAAAGCGTGGAATTTTTATTTTTAACTTTTTCGTAAATAATCATTATTATTTATCTTTTTTTTTTTTGACAAATGCCGAATTATATCTAGCATTTTTTCTTCGATTTTTTTTTTTGGCGATTTAAGTTGAGCTTTTCACAACAAAGTTAAATGATAATGGGGCTTTTTGCTTACGTGTTTGAGTATTTACACAATGTTAAGTTCAGGGTATCTTCTAGTCGGACGGTACCGACTTGTTTTTTTTTTTAAATTCAGAGACTATCAGAGCTAGGAGCGTCAAATATGGAATACCATAAAATCGAAAACCAATGTTATAATATACTAGGTAGATTTGCTTTGCTTTGAACACAAAATATGATAATTAGTTGCTGATATTGTTTAGCATTTTATCTGACTTTATGCTATATATAATTGACGCCACTAATACATGTAAATATTAATTTTAAAAATTTCGTAATCTAATATGTCCTTTAAGTGGCAACGTTTAAGTCGTCGTTTTGGGATTTCTTTCCCCAAGGGCAGCAGTGGAAAAACACACAAATTTGGGTGATATATTTCACTTCGGATAGATTTATAAAGATCGGACAATAAACACCCCGAAGGTGTTTCTGTGTTATTGTTCGGCACGGAACTGTGTACAGGGTATTGCCTAGGTGAGCACACTTGTTTAATTTTGTTTTTCGGTCACTGGGACACGGCACTTTGAGGAAAGCGTATCAGACCAGGACACTGAATTAGATAAAGCTAATGGTTTATTATTCAAAAGTAGCGATATACCGTTGTTAGTTACTCAACAAAAAAATTTAGTTTAGTGTATTTCCGTTAAGAGCTCAAGTCTTAACTTTTACATTGTTCATCCCTTTAAATGTAATGTAATTAGGCAAGGCCATCTGGAATATTTGTAATTGCAATCACATAGTGTTTAACGCCCGCGACCAACACGCCAGCCACAAAAATGCCACAGTCATTAGGCAAATACCCCAGTTCGGGACCTACCGATGCCGCCCAACTTCGCAGCTGGCAAAAAGTCAACAAATTAAGTATCCAACAAACGAATGGGCGTCCCGTTAGCTGCTGCTGGGAGTGCCCAACATGTGGCCAGCTGTATATGTAACTAACCATATGCATGTTGTCCCCTGTTGGGGCTCTCTCTGTCTCTGTTAGCCACGTTAGTATGCAAAGCGTAAACGTGTCTCGTCCTGCTGTGGCACGCGGTCAAAGGAACGCAACAGCAACCGCACCCAGTTCCAGCTTAGGCAGGCATCCGTTGTCCTTTTCAGCTTTCATATGCACAATGGATAATAGTTCTGGGCTCTGGCATTACTATGGAGCACTCTGTTGAAACATTCGATTGGACGATGGGGTATATTGGTTTTAACTAGAGCTACAGATTAGCATTGCTTTTGTATTATCTGCTCTGTTATACATAATTTATAAATTCGGAAATTGATATTAAAATAATTGTATTAACACAATTAGTAATAAATATTTTTTAAAAATGAATAAAATACTTTAAGGGAAAACGATTTTTTATTAACTGGTCACAGTTAAATCTTCGAATTTTATGTTATTGTATTTAATTTTTATATAGTTAAATAATTAATTAAACTTTATGAAAAAATAGTAAGGACTTTTTAAAAACCTAATCTAAACAAATTGTCTGTAAACATTTAAAAGTACATAAAAAATTTGTTTTTAATATTTCATTGGCAAAGATTTTTAAAGAATGACTTTTAAAAATTTTATGATTCTATAAAAATGTTGATCAAATTTGAAATTTATTAAAAAATAATAAGGATTTTTAAAAACCTTATCTAAGCAAATTGTCTTTAAACATTTCAAAATACATTTAAAATTTGTTTTTAATATTTCATTAGCAAACATTTTTAAAGAATGATTTTTAAAAAATTTATGTTTTTATAAAAATGTTGATCAGATTTGAAATGTGAAAGGGCCAGTCTTAGATATTGAAGATTCTTTAAACATTTTTATAGACTTATTAAAGTATTTCTAGGATATCTCAACTTCTGCCAACCCCTGTATGCTTGCCTTATTTGTTATTTAACAGTATCCTCGCACATTTTATACAGGGTGTGTCGCAAGAATCCCTTCTTTAGCACCCATTTTAGCCGGACAATATTAAGTGTGGCAACGGTCTAAGCCAAAATGAACAGTCTGAATTGGCTAGGCAAAGTAGCCAGACGTGAATAGAGGCTACTGAATTTGTTGTTGTCGTTGTTGTTGTATCGGCTCATAGAATACCTGCGTGAAAAAATCAAAAATGGATGATGATACGGATATCTTCGACATAGATCCAAAGGAAGCTTGGCTAGAACAGATAACCATAGGAGGTTTCCGACGCTGGCATATAATAGCCTCTGTGCTGGGCATTCTAATGAGTATTAGTGAGTGTTAATCAAACATTAAATATTTTTTATATATATGTATGCTACATAGATGATTTTTTATAGTGATTATGATCTGCTGCTGCATGCGGTTTCGCATACCACGCACCAAGCAGGAAATCGAAGCGGATTATCAACGCAAGCAGATAACCAAAAAGTTTCGTGAGAAACTGCAACAAATTAAAAACTCCGAAATGGATGATATGGACCTGCAAAAAGGTAAAGAGGAAATACTTTATGTGTATAGTAAGAAAATCGACTCGCAGCTATTTAACGAAATTTGTGTATTACTCGTTCGCGCCCCAGTTTGCTCTACTGTCACACAAATGCGAGCCAAGCCCTTTTTTCTTCTTCTTTTTATTTTTAGTTCAGTTCAGTTTTGTTGTATCCTCGCACTCACGCATGTGTATATACAATATGATAAACGATTCCTTGAGCCTGTCTGAACGCAATGCACGCTAGTTTCAAATATATATGTATATATACAGTGAGAGCTCTTTTTGCGGACGGGTCTAGCTTGAATTTGTCAATTAAATAAAAATTGTCTCTTTAATAAGTACAGATATCTAGGAAATTTCCAAAGCCTTAATTCATACAATTTCACACCATTTTTGTTTTTTCTTTTTTACATATTTTCTAAATGGCTGGATCAAAAATAAAAATTGATAATTGCCGTTTGATTCAAGATTTCTTAGTGATCTTTTATTTTGAAGTTAGAAAAGATTCTTGTTTGCTCAAAGTGAAAAAAATAATAAAGGGTACATAAAAAATGTAGCTTACCCAAAACGTAGTTTGCCCAAAGAAGCTGCCTGTTAGTAGAACTTTCACTGCATTATATATCAAATACTGTTCAATATCTTAGTACCTATATTAAACTATATAAATAACACTCACTTCCTTCACTTTTCTATCACAGCACTTGCTTATATCAAATTGGAACAATACGATGATCCCTAGGGCCTCTGTAAATTATCATATGCAAAACATCACTAAAAAGCACATGAAACTATTGAAACTATATATATAATTCCATATCTATATATAAAAATAAAAAAAAACACTGCCAATGTAAGTAGCTCTACTGCCATCATATATATGTATGTACTTATGGAATATATACGCTCACTTGCATTGCTTATTCACGATTCTTTCTTGTCCACTCTCTTGCAGTCTGTGCGCGCATTCAGAGCGACTATCTGAACCTGCAGGCCAGTGTGGAGAGCATGAACGAGAAGCAGAATGTTAAATTTAAGATCTAAACTGTTATACACAACTGTTATACACCTTATATGCTAGAACATAACAATAAAACTAGAAAGCAGTTCATAATTTTGATTCGTTCATTTTATTGCAGTGTGCTTTTTCACTTTTAATTGAATGCAGTTGGTTTTTATTTATATTAATTTAGGTTTATTAATGTATCAAAGTTTGTTTTGTTTTTCGTTTAATACTCTACACATACAGGCTAGTTGGGGGTGTCTGATTTCGGGCAGCATTACGACAATTGCGACATTAACAGATTGGTATGTTTGCGACATTTCTTTTTCACTTAGATTTAGTAGGCAATTAGTTTAAAATGCTTCTTCTTAATAATTCTTTAGTGTTTGATATACATAATATGTACTTGCTGACTTTTGGCGATGACTGTAACAAATTTTACTTGCGGCTGACTCTGTTTCTGACTTGACAAATCACACACATACACACAATTTAAATATTACAACGCATAACTATTATTTTTTTCTTTGTTCATTAACTTGCTCCGGCTTATATTTAACTCTTTTGGAGTACTTTCTTTTACTTTATGTTTACTGTTAGCGGTTATTTTCACCATTTGGTTTTGGAAACATTTGCTTTAATTTATCCAAAATTCTGCTGTATATCTCAATTTCGGTTTTTAATACACATTTTATTTTTATATTTATATATAAAAACAACTAATTATACTGAGCGCCTCATTCTTTGCGTATGAATGTTCTCCCCCTAAAAATAGAATAAGTATTATTATTTTGATTCAATTAATTAAGCGAAATATATCACTTACGTTATAGTCTTCTTTTCCGTAGTTTTCGGTTCAGGCCTTGCACGGTTTAGCACCTTGAGGAAGTCTGAGGTTTTTGCGCGCATGCGCGAATGAATGTACGCCTTTGAACACTGTGGGATACATATTAGTATATATGTTTTAATTGTATAGAATATCATCCAACACATACCTTAATGTGATAATGCAAATAATCTCGGAACATGTGTATTAAATTAATAGTATTATCCCGTGTCTCCTTGTTGGTGTGTCGAGGGAATAGCACTGCAATATTAATTGTACAAAATCGATTTATTTTTAAGTTTAAATAAAAGGAAAATAAAGAATAATGCTAGACAACTTTGAACGACTGTCCACGAAACAAGTAACTGCATAGATATAATGAATTTAGCAGAATGCCGTTCGTGTCAATTAATTTCGGAGCATTTGAGACATAAATGGGGACGTAATCCCAGAATATGCCACTTTGACTCCACGGTGTATAACAGAGCCTTCTGTGTTAATATGAAGGTATGGGAGTATTTGAGACCCAAGTTGGAATTGACTTTTTGACTTGACTTTGCTCAATGTAAGCTTTAAACAGTGTGCTGTTTGTTTATATATTACTATAAGAGTATTTAGACACAGATTGAGATATGTTCCCAAAATATGACACTTTGTCTCCAGGGAGTATAATAGTTTTCAACGAATGTAATCGAAGCAAGTAACGGCTTAAAGGAAGAACTTTAAACAGTGTGCTGTTCGTTCATAGATTACTATAGGAGTATTTGAGACACAGATTGGGATATATACCCAGAATATGCCACTTTGACTCCACGGTGTATACCAGATTTGGTTAAATATACACGAAATCAAGTCTTCTGTGTTAATATGAAAGTATGGGAGTATTTGAGACACAATTTGGGACTGCCTTTTGACTTGACTTTACCTACAGTAAAGCAAGGCTTTAAGAAAGAGTTTTAAACAGTGTGCTGTTTGTTAATATATTACTATAAGAGTATTTAGACACAGATTGAGATATGTTCCCAAAATATGACACTTTGCCTCTAGGGAGTATAAAGGTTTTCAACGAATGTAATCGAAGCAAGTAACGGCTTAAAGGAAGAGCTTTAAACAGTGTGCTGTTCGTTCATAGATTACTATAGGAGTATTTGAGACACAGTTTGGGATATGTACCCATAATATGCCACTTTGACTCCAAGTCTTCTGTGTTAATATGAAAGTATGGGAGTATTTAAGACACAATTTGGGACTGCGTTTTGACTTGACTTTACCTACAGTGAAGCAAGGCTTTAAGAAAGAGCTTTAAAAAGTGTACTGTTTGTTTATATATTACTAAAAGAGTATTTAGACACAGATTGAGATATGTTCCCAAAATATGCCGCTTTGTCTCGAGGAAGTATAATAGTTTTTAACGAATGTAAACGAAGCAAGTAACGGCTTAAAGGAAGAGCTTTAAACAGTGTGCTGTTCGTTTGTAAATTACTATAGGAGCATTTGAGACACAGATTGGGGTATATATCCAGAATATGCCACTTTGACTCCAGGGAGTATAACAGATTGAAGTAACTGTACACAAACACAAGTCGTCTGTTTTAATATGAAGGATTAAACAGGATGCCGTTCGTCAATAAATTTATGTCGGAGTATTTGAGACACAAAATGGAAAAAAATACCAGAATATGCCACTTCAACTCCAGGGAATATAACAGTTTTTAGTGAATGTAAACGAAGCAAGTAACGGCTTAAAGAAAGAGCTTTAAACAGTGTGCTGTTCGTTTATAGATTACTATAGGAGCATTTGAGACACAGATTGGGATATATACCCAGAATATGCCACTTTGACTCCAGGGAGTATAACAGAACTGTACACAAACACAAGTCATCTGTTTTAATATGAAGGATTAAGCAGGATGCCGTTTGCCTATATATTCATTTGGGAGCATTTGAGACACAAATTGCGATTAAATCCCAGAATATGCCACTTTGACTCCTTGGTGTTCTACAGATTTGGGAAATTGAACACGAGCACAAGTCATATGTTATAATGTAAAGGATTAAATAGATAAAGCCACTTTGAATCCACAAGGATAAATAGCTTTTTATAGATCTGAGAAATCACGTACCGAATGTAACATATCCAATGTTATCACCCACTCGAGCATCGGTATTGGCCAACTCTAGAGGCGGCTCGCGGTGCGAGAAGAGCACTTGTGGTGCTGTATGGGATGCACGTCGTCCTTCCCTCAATTCCTGCATGAACACCTTGCCAATGATGACATCGTCCTCGTCCCTGAAGATAGTGCTGAACACAACGGTGACACGATCAGGCTTTGCCTCCACATAGCTGAGTGTTGCGAATGGGATTTACTATAATAATCAATTAAGCTTTCAATTAAGACTTACAGCGTCTCATCGTTCCGATAATTGATAACTGCTCGCTTCTGGGTCTCTTCGCCCTGTTCCTGAAAGTCAAAATATTTCTCGAACACTGAGGCAAAACAATTGCGCTTCAGCAGTCCAATTCTCTTTGCAATCTGCTCCCAATCCGCAGGTATATCATCTAGATTTATAAGTACAGAAACATTGTAACCTGTAATTAAATTAATATGGATAATGAATATATATTTTTGTATTATATAAAATCATATATATTTTTACCTTCCTCCGTATCGGTCAGCAGACTTCCATATTCCCTTTTCAAAAGCTCATCGGCGCCGTGCTCCTGCAGCTGTTTGTAAAACTTAAGCGATATGCTTATCTGTTCAATTAGCAAAATATATGTTTCGTTATACAATTATAAAATAAAATAAATAAATAAAGAAAAACATTTGCAACTCAATGGAATACGCACCCGCACTTTTGTTTTATCACCATTCACATTGGAAATATGATATAGCACACCATCAAAGTCTGCTATTCGTATATCTATCGATTCTGGTTTGAGTCTGCAAAATTAAAAAGTTTTTTTTTTGTTAAAAGAGCAACAACTTTAACAACAACTTTATTCAATATCTTATCGCTCGCATGCCAAGTTGATTATAGTATACAAAACAGAAATATGGTATGATTAATGAAGGTTGACATATGAAATTGTTAAAAGAGGCCTTTAACTTTGCTGTTTTAATGTCTACGAACTCGGGGAATTAAAAAGACTGCAATTCGCACCAATAAGTAACATATAATTGAGAACAGATTAGAGCAGGTGAAGACGACGTAAGTAACGGCATAAAAAGATCTTTAAACAATGATGATTTATATTGGAGCATTTGAGACACAAATTGGCACCAAACTAAGCCACTTTGACTTCACGGTGTATAACAGATTTGAGCATTTGTACACGAACACAAGTCATCTGTATTAATATGATGGATTAAACAGGATGCCGTTCGTCAATTAATTCATTTGGGAGCATTTGAGACACAAGTTGGATAAAATACCAAAATATGCCACTTTGACTCCACGGTGTATAACGGATTTGAGTAGTTGTACACGAACACAAGTCATCTGTATTAATATAATAGATTAAACAGGATGCCGTTCGTCTATTAATTCATTTGGGAGCATTTGAGACACAAGTTAGATAAAATACCAAAATATGCCACTTTGACTCCACGGT
>SCDS01000044.1:0-92500 GCA_004149465.1 Drosophila nigromelanica
TAAGGGTGGAATCTGTGGAGGAGGTCACCAGCTATCTACATACCAAATTTGGTGGCTCTATCTTTTAAATTGTTGGAAATATTCACCTTTCATCGATTTTCTATTTGGGGTGTATCGACATGTTATCGAATTGCCAGCCTCCCAGTGGGCGTGGCACAAAAATCATAACACTTTGTCTGAAGAGGATAACTACAAGTATACATCCAAAGTTGCGTTGATCCGGACCGTCCGGCTGTCATGACGGACAGCATGACGGACATTGCACAAACCCAATATACTAGTTTCACTTCGTGAACGAGTATAAAAACCTTTTTTAATTTGGTATTTCAGGTGTGTAACCCTCAAACTGTAATCAAATCGCATATGTACGCACTGCTTGCACTGCTTAGTAGACCTGCTTGTTAACGCACCTCTGGTCGAAGCTTATGTCATGCACTGCTTGCAGAGCATTCAGTTATTTTCAAATTAGTTTGGTAAATGCAGCTTTTAATTACAATCAGTAACATTGATCAAATACTTCCCAATTAGTTGCTAAAACTGTCGGACTGCTGAAGCAAATTATTGATATTTATTATAATTGCTATATTTAAATGAAAATGTCCGGCTTAGTTATCAATATAAAAGGTAACAAAATTTACATATTTATTGTTTCAATTTCAATGATTACAATAAAAAATACACTGCTACACATACATATTTATGTGTACAAGCATAATACAAGTACTTAAAATATATAGTATAGTAAACCTTACAAAAAACCCTAGAAAAGTATTTTTGCTCTATATAGAACATACTTGTAACTTAAAAGACTTGAGCACTTAACAATTTTATAGCAAATAACTACAAATTACAATGGTACAACAAAATTTGCAATATCACAAATGACCCAACTTATTGATTTTAAATACAAATCGAAAATTAGCTTTCGAAGAGAGAATTTTACAATTATTTTTTTGACTTTTTATAGCCTGCGGTGTAGCCATAACTATCCGCCTCTGTGAAAAAAAAAAGAAAACATTGCATTAGTATAGCGATGAAGGCGGTTCAGATTTTTCGACACTTACGCTCATAAACGGTGGAGTAGCACTCAAAGAACTCGCCCAGCAACTTGCCGGGCGGCAGCTCCCATGTGGCGGTGCCACCATATTTTGGTGGCAGGGCGCTGGGTTCAATGTGCGAGGTTAACGACTTCCAGTCCTTGCCATGGAAAAAGATCTGCGGGAATTGGGCCAAATATCAGTACTTAAGCAACGATTTCAGATTTCACTGTTTTTACTCACGCGCTTGCGCAGCTTCTCGCGAATAAACGGCTTGAATATGGCAAATAGCATATTGAATATATACGAGTTATTCACAATGTGAACACCCTTCAGGCGCATACAGATGCACTCCTGCACATAATCCAGCAACATGGCGGCAAACGATGGTGTAAACTGTGTTATGTGGCTCAAAGGCAGACCTACAACAAAGCAAACACATTATAAACAACATTCACACCAGTGTCGTAATGGACAAATCATAAAGCAAAGTGAACATTATTTTAACGCATATTAGGTGCCATTAAAATGATAAACTTGGCCAACGAACTTTGTAGCCGGCACTTTTTGATTACCTTCCATATCAATTATGACAACTGCGCCACAGATTTGTGAATATGGTTCCACCATGGATCCCAGCACGGTCAGCTGTATGCCGCGAAACAGATCCGCGAGCGGCACCTTTGAGGGCTTCCATTTCTCTATAAACGTGAAGAGGGTTAATTGCCTGCTTTTAATCCGGTTGCAGTTAATACTCACTGCCTGCTTCCAGCACGAGTAGACGACGTCCATGCTGATCCCTGGAGGGCAGCAGATTTAAAATATCACCCTCAAACACATTACGCAGTTTGGCGGGCACAATATTCTCACAGGCCGCTCCATATTTCAATTTCATATTGTAAAAACTCTTGAGCTATATATAGAAAATAAAAAAAAAACACCATTAGCTATAAAAAGATGACAATTTAAGCTATTAAAACTTACCCGCTTCAAAGCGCTCTCAGGATAATAGTGGCAAGGACGCAAAAACATCATCATATACTCATCATCCAGTGGCAAGTTTAGGTCCTTTTCATCTGTTAAACATTGTATATTTTGGTAATTAAAACTGTTTTTGTAACCCAGGCCGGCTACTCACTTTGCAAGAGTTCTCTGAGCTCCTTAATGGCCTGCTCCTTGATGCCGGGCACCTCGCGCAGCTCGTCTTGTGCCTTCTTGAGGGCCCAGTCGGGCGCCTGCTCCTTTTCCATGCGAATCCGTGCGCTGCCCAAATCAATGTAAGGCAACTGGTTGTCATCATAGCTAATGCACTCCGCTTTGCCCATCTTAACTAGTTGGAGCTGTGACCGAGAATAAAAGTATTTTCAATAAACTCAAAGATTTTTGTAGCCAAAGCGCTTGACACAACTGGGTTACTTCCGCCCGATCGCAACGGTTCAATGCCTTAGCCCAATGATCAAACATGAGTCAATGCTGATCTTCATTAACAAGCCCACCACGGAAGACGCAGCCGACAAAACACAAACAGACACAAAAGTAGAGAGTCGGACAAATGGACGGCAAGAGAAATAGACAATGCTACCAAAACTGGTCTCACAACGTCACAAGTCGCACGTTTATGCCGAAAATCACTAAAGTTTTTCTAAATACCCTAACAACGAGTAACAAAATTGGTCTGAATGTTTGTCTAGCAAAAAAATTGACAAAAGAATCAAATCAGTACATAGAAACTATCTTTTTGGTGTGAAAATTAAACAAAACGAAATACAACTTGAATACATATAAAATGATTATTTTCTTTAGAATATTCTATAAATGTATTTATACAAATTGCAATTACAAAGAATTCACACAAAATACAATGAAAGGTTATTTCCGTATTACTGAATAGATATTGATATTGAAAGCAACAGGCGCTAAAACATAAAGAGATTAATTGTAAGAAAATATTTTTAAAAAATAAAAATATAAAATAAAATTTCTGTGTTTAATTATAATTATAATCGTTATTATTAAATGCCTAAAATAACAATATCAATCATTGCTAATATTTAAAGTAGCATTATTTACGAATTTAAATATAGAGTTGTTAATATTTGTCTAGAGTATCTAGACCTCGACTATGAATTCAAATTCGCTTTCTTATTGTTTCGGCTATTTTTGACTATTCGTAGACGACTTGGCAACGACGTGGCTAATAAAACCAAGCCCAACTCGGCTGGGCATGACGTAGCGATTCATGTTGTACACTTGACCCATCGCAGAGCGAAGAGAGAAAGAGAGAGATGGAAGGTGCCAGAGAGAGAGAGAGACGGCGAGTGCAAGCCACCATGTATCACCCATCAAACGTTTTTTTTTTTTTATTTTTTAACAGATCCAAAAGCCGTTTTACTGCTCGGCCAATGGAGCAATTAGTATATATTTTAGTGCGCGACATTTTCAAGGTAAAAGTCAAGGCCAGAGCAGAGCCAAACCGATTTTAGTACTTATTGAAGTCAATACAAACCGGGTTTATTATTCAGACAAGGTACATTATGGGCTTTCAGTTTCTTAGGCACACAAAATGGCCAGATATTTTTTTTGGAACAAAAACAAAATATTTTGTAATTTGGGGTTTTTTTTTGCTGCTGGACATTGTATTTGACTTTACTTTGTCACGAGTTCAACAGCCCAGAAAGTTATGCGCATTAATTTCGGCGTGGAAATTCAGTAAAGCAATGTATTTGAATCAAACAAAATCGAGTAGCATGAAAAATAAAGTACAGAAACGCAGCGTGCAAGTAATTTAATTTGTAGATCGTGACAACAAAGTGACTGCCAATTAGCCACATGCGAAGTGTCACGTAAATTACAAATGTTGGCAAGAAAATTAGGCTAATGACGACTCGGTTTGAAAAACAAAACTAAATTGACCATCACATTATATAAGGGCAGGTTTTTTGTTGTGGTTGTAGGTGTTTAACTGTCAGTTGTCTGCATATAATATCAGACTATGTAAAATCAAATTGCTGTGATCTCGAATACAGATTTACTATTACGAAACAGAATGTAAAAAGTGTTTATCAGCCATATCAATCAATAACTTTTTTTATTATAGAATAATTGAAACTTATTTAATATTAAGCCAAGGCATATTCCAAACTAAAGATCCATAGTTTCTATGGTCGCTACTCATTTTTACTGACAGATAAGTTTGTATATAAACCGGAAAGTAGGACGTAGATTTATTGATAAATACATTATGGATTTGTAAAATGCTTTAATTATACGACAAAAAATGCATACTCTCTTCAAGGGTACAGAAACAAAAGATGCTAAATTTGTATTGTCTGATCGTCTTAGAAAAGAATAAAATTGTTTCATCACACGAAACAAAGAAACAACACGCAAATTGAAAAAATAAACAACAGTGTTCAATTCAAACATAGACAAAGGCCAACAAAACTGGACTTATATTAAATATCTATAATATATATATACTTATACATACATTTATATACATTCAAAAAACAAAAAGATATTGATTTTAAGTACAAATAAGGAGAAAAAATTTGCAGTTAGGTGAAACCGACTGCGCACATTCGTTCAGAACCCTGATAATCGCCGTTAATGTTGTTTTTTTCAATTAAATGCGATTACCACAATCAATTAAAAATAGAAATTTGCAATTCTAAATTTACAAAAAAAAATTTTCGAAAATGAGTAAGAAAAAATTTTTTTTCCGATATGCAAGATATTAAAATACAGGTCAAACCATGATCAAACTGCCCTAAAAAATATGTTTAGTTTTGACAAAGTTATGAGGGTTTGAATTATGGATGCTGTGGATCCGTGACTTTACATGCCAAATTTCTTGTCAATTTTGGCATGATTTTTGGCCAACAAATTGACCCCCTCAGAATCGCACTTAATGTTGTTTTTTCCACTAATTGTGATAACCGCAACCGATGAAAAAGACAAATTTGCAATGTTTTTTTTCGGTTTTCTGACCAAAAGTTAAAAAAAAAATGTTTTCATAGTATGCAAAATATTTAAACAGAGAATCAATTAAGTGGTCAATCCATGATCAAAATGCCATCAAACATGAAAATCGGTCTACTTTTGAACAAGTTATGGGAGTTCAAAATATGGGAGCCCTGGAGAGAATTTTACTTGTAAAAATTTTTGTCAATTTTGGCATGTGACAGAATCACTTTTAATGTTATTTTTTACACTAATTGTGGCACAACTGCATGATATTCTTTGCAAAAATAATATATGTATATATTTCTCTCATTTATTGATCTTCTACACCTGTTTTTTGCACTTCTCATTTCCCAAAGATTACTAAGAGCAAATCCCTTTAGCACTGGGCGAAGCATGTGAAACTTTTGTCAAGGCTATCCTTTTTACGTACAGTCGTCACTTGGCCAGTTATTGGAACCAATAAACAATTTAACCAGTTTCAATCAAGGCCTACAGGAAACCAGATCACTTTATTTTTTATGAACTTTAATTGGGCAATTCGCCCTACGCGACACGATACAAATGCATTTTTTTTTGTAACGAGAATAATAAATATAGTATATGTACGATAAATATGTATGTATGTATACTGATTCCACTTAGAACTGACCTCACTTAGACTGCTGCTGTTTATTAAATTTGCAACTCAAATGAGGCGTGTCGTTGTCGACTGTTTTGTTCAACTACAGCACTGCAATTAAGTAGCTGGCCATCAGTAAGTAGTCACTTAATCACCAGTTGACGCTCGCAAACTTGTTATTTTAAGCATTATTTGAATGCTGATAACTGGTATCGGCTACTTGTTCTTATATACGATGCGATCCAGTACAAATAAAGCGACTATAAAAGTCGCAATAGAATGTAAAGATGAGGGAGTGATCAGAAATATCGGTAAAAGTTAAAAGACAATAAATTTCAATTAATTTTAACGAGATATTTATTTTAAACTGTGAAGAAAAATAAAGTGCTGTTTTAAAAATTATTATTCAAAACTAATTTCAAATCTTGTACAAATATTACATATTTCTAAGAAATTTGTATTAAAACAAATCAGTTTAATAATTATATTTTTAGGATCTAAGAGAAATGTTTTCGACACGCACCCATCTCTAGCAAAAACTCGCGATTATCGTAGTCCGTAGTGCATTTTAAATCATATTCCAACGACCCTTAGTACAAGCGAATTATTTAATCGGTTTGTGTATATAAACTCTTAAAGCAGCACATACTATAGTTGTTTTTTTTTTTTTTTTTTTTTTTTTTTTTTTTTAATGTATTTTTTAAAAAGGATTTTTTAAAAAAGCGATTATCGTACAACTACAATAATTTCTAAGCACCCACCAGATAATTGAATATTCTTGTTGCTTAAGCCTGATTAGCGCTAAGGAAAAAAAACTAAAATAGGAAAAAACAAAGCAAATTAAATTTGTTCAAATGCGAATCGTAAAATCGTGCAATTGAAAATAAAAGTTGTTAGGAAATGCATTTAAAAAGTCTAATCAAATTCAAACTGCACTCAATATCCATGAAAATCATAAAGAGAAAAGCACATGGCGTGATCAGCATAAATGAACATATATAACAGCTCTAAAATTGATCAGCCAGTCAACCATTAAATGCAAATTACTGTTTTTACAAAAATCTTATAGACTTCACACACATGACAAAGCATTTATTTGTTCAAATGTGTTTTTAGCCAATAAAAAAAAAAGAATCGAAAAGAAAATCGCATGCATATGGAAATGACTTGACAATGTGCATAAATATTACTATAGTCGATAGATGCAAGTGTGAACTGCACGTTAATAACCATGCAAAAGACCTAAACGCGCTAATTGAAACAACAATAAGTGAGAAACGTAAGTAAGAGAAACAGTAAATATTGCTGTGTAACGAACTGATTGTTCTCTGTTAAACGGTAACTGATGATGACCAGGCCAGCCAATCATTGTTGTGTGTATGCATTAAACACACACATATGTAAGTGCTTAACTATTATTGGCTGCATATAAACACTTGCTTGTTAGTCACAGTATAAATTTATCAGCTATGCAAATTACGTTTATTATCTGTCGGGATTACCCGCTACTAACCTTTAAAAGTGTGCAATTACGGTATATCTTATATACATATATTAATAATATTAAAAATTATATTTATTATCATCCTACTTAGTGTTGATAATATTTGTATTATATATTATTCATTTATAAATTGATAGAAAGATAGAATTTTAAGTAATTTCTACATTTCACAAGTATAATAATCTTCAAGTAATATAAACGTATATGAATGACATCTACAGTGTTCATTATTTAGAACTTTAACACAAACAAGTCAATAAAAACTCAATTGAAAACATGTTTAAAATAAATAAACCACTTGCATATTTATTTATTCAAAAATTAAATTTAGTATAGTATATATTTGGAGCATATTTAAAAACAATACTCTTCTGAAAATAATAATAAATGCAATCCAGTTGACTTGAATTGCCAACTTGATCTGAACTCTGTAAATTCTTTCAAATTTTTGGAGTCGCAAACACTTTTTATAAGTATTTGCATCATTGCTTTGCTAACGAATTTGCATATAGACGGAATTGCCGTTGCGCCGGCCTAGAAATCATGCTCTAGAATCGGGCAGAGCCGGTTTCGTTTTTCAAACAAAATACAAACATATATGTATATGTATATGTATATATGGCGAAAAATCACTTGCCTTCAGCTCAAGTACAGATTGAAACACGCAAATAATTTTGCATAACGTAGAGAGATAAATGCCAAAATATTCAATAACGGCTTTTGTTAGGCCTTTATGTGTTTCTTATTTTTTGGCAATTTTTCAGACAACACTTGACAAAATTAACTGTTTAGGCGCACATACACACACATACACCGACAACAAAATAAGTATATACAACTGAAAAATAGCGACTGTTAAAGATGTTTAACTGGTTTTCAGTTGAACTGTTCGCTTTTTATTATAGTACTCAGATACTGACTGCATGTTGGTTTATTCAATACGAACATCGTCATCAAGGTCGCAGTTATTTCAGAAGTTGATATTGTATAAAGAGACAAAAATTGGTTAGACAAACACAATTTGAAGCAAAAGTCGAATGTCTATCGTCTATCGACGTACTTTTTGGTGTCATTAGCACAACACTCAACTCAACTATTGCCTTCCATTCGCGCTGTCTGCAATATTTATAAGGCCGTCGTACATAAATCCCATGAATCAGCTTGAACACATAAGGCATAAGGCATAAGGCATAAGGCATGAGTCCGAGTGCGCGTGTCTGAGTACTCAGGCAACTGCAAATTGTATGCAATCAAAATCAAGCTCAACAACCTTCAATAAACGGACAGACAGACAAAGGGACAGCAGAATTGACAGCCAAGTTAATCGACATTTAAGTTATGCCACATTCACCAAATACAGTCAAAATTCCCTTATTACAATATAAACATTAAAACATTGATTTATGCAAACTTTTTGAGTTGTGTAAGTTGCATACAAATTCAGGGCCAAAATCACTCAGATAACAAACGTTTGTCTAATAAAATAATAAATAATAAAGAGCATTTTGAAGCCAATCCTCAGTAAACAAATGAGTTGTTATCAAGAGTATCCCGTTTCAAAATCCGAGCTTACACAGTTATCTAACTAATTTCAATTTTTAGCCACTTAAAAATTCTATTGCAGCTGAGAAGTTAAAGACCTTTATAATTAGCTTTCAGACCATTAAAAATAACAATTTTGCAAGCATTAAAAACTTCCAAGTAATTTCAACTAACATTAAAAAATACCCCTTTTAAAAATTATTAACTTATTGTACCTTCGTTTAACAGCTTTCTAAAATTATGATTGGAGTGTACTGAAAATAAAAATGAGGGGAGAAAACAATGTGATATATATATTCGATCCGTTAATCCTTGACACACATGCGAACCACTAAAAGCCACATTTATTTATATATTCGGAAGTTTGGCACTAAACACAATCCAAGTAGGAAATAAGCTGGCGTAAAAAACAATTAAAAATGTTTAGCTCTAGATTTTCCAAAGCTTTCCTTTTGTATTTGTTGAAATAGTTTCCTGAAAACGAGTTTCATAATTTAATGCTAGCACCGATTTTCCCATTGTATAGGCTCATCAAATTGCAGTTGAGCTATTTTATTTTGTAACCATTTCCAATGGGATTATCGACGGCTGCCGAAAATGAAGCGGCTTTTATTGTATTCAAATGCATTGTTAACTGCTGCGAGCTGAATTTTGTGACAGCAGCTGATCGCAGCTGATTATGAATGGGCAGGTAGATGGAATCTGTGACGAAATGATGCAGGCAGTAGCAAAAGGCGGCAAGTGGTAATTGTTTTTATTGCCAATCCGCTCAAGCGGCACTTGACTGCCAGGCAGCCAGACAAACGGGCAAAGGCAGAAAGTGTGTCAACGCTGCCGCACATGCGCATAACCAACAACAGAAACAACAACAGTAGTAACAACAACAACAACAACAACAACAATAACAGTAGTAACAATTTGAGTACTCGTACACAAACTGACCCGAACGAAACTTACCGCAACAATTGCTTAAAATTCACACCGATTTACTTGAATATTAAAAACAAAAACAGAAAATTTGCGATGGGCCAAAACAAGAGATTTCACGTTTCACTTTACAGAGATTTGGCAAGCGCGACAAACACACACACACACACACACATACACACACGTACAATCCAATTGTACAAAGGCTGCGACTTTGGCTCTGGGGTTTCTTTCGGGGTTGGGCAGGACGCGGACGGCGAGACGGCGACGGAATCGAAAAGGCTAATGGCAATGGATATGTAAAACTATGCGAACACAAGAATCGACGTCCAAATGGCAACGCGGCTAAAACGTCTCTGAGTTGGAAGCTCGCGAGCGAGCTTATGAAATTAATTAACTGGCCAAGTCGAGCTTGACAAAAAAGTGCAAAAGACGCAAACAGCAGCAGAAATGGAAAAAAAAGAGATACACACAACAACAACATGAACAGCAGTACTCCAATAATGCCACAAAAAGCTTTGTTCGCTGGCGCGCTCTTCCGACGGTGCTGCCAACTGGTTCAATGTGAAGCTTTGCTTTAAAATGCACATAGCGTAAGCTTTTGTAAGTTTCGCCAAGCTCTTTTTGTTTTTCTTTTACTTTGACGTTGCTTTAACTTTGCTTCAAAGAGCCTTACGATAATCTCATTGAGTTGGCAACGCAATGAAAAAAACACAGATTGCTAATTAAAATATTATATAAGGAATATGTTTATGTATTTAATAATTTTATTTTTTTTATTCATCTCTAATTTTCACTTAACGAACTACTTCTTATGGGCCAAGAAATTTTCCTCTTCTGAAAAATAAAGACAAATAAATAAATAAAATAAATAAAATATATAAAAAATAAATAAAAAACATATATGTATACAAAAAAAAAACATAAAAAAAATAATAATAAAAAAAAAAAACAAATCAAAAAAAGCTTTAATAAGCTATAAAGAGTATTAAAGCCTCGCTGTGCGTAAGCAATTTATAAATCCATTTCTTTTTTACTTTGTTTGGTTTTACATTTGGTTTTTGCTAATGAAAACCATAAAATCCAGCAATTATACGTTTCATTAGTTATGCGATAGGGTGCTATCGGTAGCGTTTAATCTATCAATAAACTGCAGCTACTGGGGGGCTTTTCGCTACGGACTTCGGCTTCGGCTTGCTTCAACAAGTTTGCCCACTGATAAGTGGTGTTAACGGTTTTGGTATGTCATGGAAATTGTTGCTGATTGTGGTATTAAAATAAAATTAAATTCTTACCTTTCTTTCGCGTCATTCACTTGCCCAAGGGCATTTGGGTGAAGTTCAACGCCGACGTTCTTGACTCGAGCATTTCTGCAATTTATTTTCGTTTTCTTTTTTTTTTTTTTTGTACAGCCATCCATGAAGATACATATTGTTTTGCTCGGTTTTTAACGTCTTTATCAGCCGATAGATATCGCCTTGTCGCTTATCTAAGTTTTCTTTTACCATAAAGCAAACTCACGGCCCATAGGAATTGCCAGAAAAAAAAGTCCATAAAGATAGCCAAATAGCTTGTTGATCGATTACTAAACATATTATGTAAACTAAAGTAGTCAAGAACAAACAGTTAAGGAATATTCATAAAAATTACCCGTGTTACGTATGGATGTATATTTAGCTTCGCACTCTTAACTGATCTTCGTGACATATGTAAACCTTAAACATACGGTTTAATTTACATATGCAAGTGAAGCCGTGTCTGACCTTAACATAGTTTTCTTACCAAAAAGGTTGCATTTAACTGCCGCAGTTCATCTGTCTGCCCTTTAAAGTGTCACTTTGTCATATTTTTACATGATCAAATTTCAGGCATGTTTTTAATAAAAAATAAAAAAAAAGACAGGAGATAATTATATTTGTGCTAATTATAACTGGAAATTTAAATATAAGTTAAAAATGTATTGGGGATAGCTAAAAACTATATAACTATAGATAAATGTAATTAAATATTAATTAAAATAAATAAATAAAAGTTTAATTGAAAGGTGTGGAAAAAAACAAATAAACCTTTTATTTATTTTAGTAATGGGTATTTTAAAAAACCAACCTGTATTTACATACTATATACTGTATATGTATACTATATACTACTACCTATATATTTTTATATTCTTTTATACTTTTTAAATTAATGTTTGATTTCTTGGAATTCCTGAAATTTAAAGCTACCTTTGGCGTCTTTTAGCCTTTCAACCCTTTGCTGTAATACTTTCGGATTTCCCCAAAATAAAAGATTACACATCCGCCCAGCCTGTATTTAACTAGTTAAAGGTGTCTCATTTAATGTAAGTCAAGGTGCTAAGTTTTTGCTAGTTTAAGCCACAACCTGTCGTAGTTCCCAACTGCTCGCACACCATTCTAAAAAGATTCTTTATGACGTCATCAGCCGGTGCCGTGCAAAGTTCGGTGAGCTCCACTTGATTTACACAATGTTAAGTCACTGATCAAACACTTGTGCTGGCTACAGTCCATTTGTAGCACATACTAATATTCCGAAATTTCTAATCACACGCTCTAACATTGCCTCATTATTTCTTAATTAAGCACACAAAGTTCATCATTCGATTGTTTTCTTTATGAATGAATGAATCGCTGGCTTGTGCAAAGTACAATCCAGACTTTTTTTTATATACCCCAAAGGGCTTTGTAGAATTCTTAATCAGTAATCGGAACAGCATTTGTACTTGGCATAGTTTTCTAGTTTATCTAAATTGGAACGCCAGCTCTAAATATATACGCACCAAAACATATTCGCTGCTATATTGCAAGGCCTTGCTGATTGAATACTTTGGTTTTCTAGTTTCTTATGCCATTAGTCATTATTAGTTGTATATAAGTTTATCCGGGCCTTACAAGACATTTTTTACGCTATTTACACCATAGTCATATAAGAAATATAATGCAAAATAATATTTCTTACAACAAAAGAAACATAAACAACTGTTTTTTTTTTTAATTAGACAAATGAGTGTTTTCAGCTCGAGTAAAGTATTGTAAAAACTTTGATTCAAAAGACTGATTAATATTTGTATTAAAAGTAGTTCTAGTAGTTAAGCGTCAGTAGTTAAGAATCCCAGTTGATCAACTCATTTTTCGAAAACTTATTTTTATCTGTCTGTTTTTACCAAAAATATTATGGTAAAAATATATTTTGTTTACATTTTAGGCACTTTAAGGTTTACGTATTATAAATATTATATATTTATAGAAGTATTTAATTGCTAAACACACTTTACTACTTGATTTTTGTAAAAAAAAAAATATATTTTTTTTTTGTTTTACTCTGTTAGCCATAAGATCAGTTGGTTCCAGTGTGATCCGAAGATTAGCAACTTTAGCCATTTGACTGAAAAGCAGATTAGAGCAACCACTAGTAAACTTGGTCGAATCAATTGATTGAATAAATGCGACGAATATTCGATTGTTATTTTGATTGTGTGTTATCTTTGAACATATTTAAATACTCATTAACAACAACGAAACAAAAGTTCGATGAGCGTCAGCAACAAACAGTGGAAGAATTAGCAACAACAACTACAGCAAATTTAGCACACTCGGCAACTAAACAAGAAATAAATAAATACAAAAACAACAAATACTTGCAAGAAATAAACAATTTAAAACAAAGAAAGGCAACAACAAATAGTTTACAACGACGACGAACCCGATGACAACAAATCGAATCGGCGCAAAGACTTTGCCCTATGACTACACACTATGGGTACGCGAATCCAGTTATATTCACACTATATACTCGTGCATTCCCCCTGCATGCATGTAACTATAGTTGTCTTGGGCAGGTGGCGTTTCTGATCACACAAAGCGCACGTCTCGCAACGCCTCGCAAATTCAATAATAATAAAATCCATGTATAAAAAAATAAACAAAATACAAAAACAATTTTTTTTTGTTAAAGATAAAGGGTTGAAATTAACTCAATGGAAGCAACCGCCAACAACTGTTTCACGGCATCGATAAATCAAATATATATACATATATGTATATACATATATAAAACAAGCTGCTCAAAATTATGAAATCAACGGTACCTGTACAAAGTTTATCTCACACGAATGAAATAAGGAACCAGCTGTAAAATGCAATCTAAAGATACCCTTAAAAGTACAAAAAATGCATTGTAGATTCATTAAAATAACAATAGAATTTCTAAAATATCAAGAATAGTTCAAGTTCTGATTTTCACGTATCTGAAGGGTAGCACAAAATATTTTCGAAAATAATCATAAACCATATGGGTTCCGTTTGCTAAAAAAAAAAAAACAGCTGTTGTAATTAATTGTTTTATGTGTGTTTACTAACTAAAAAAATCCCTAACTGACCTACACATGCAAAAGGCTGAACGTTTTATATCTAAGTTTACATTTAATTAGAATATTTATTTTTTTAAAAACAATTTTAAAACCTTAAAAGTATTTTTTCTGTATTATTTTGTAGTAATTTATTTATATTGTTTTTTGTTCACAGATGATAATACATATATATTATCTCATCGAATGTAACAAACTTTATGGAAAATGAATGATACTCCTTCTAAGAGTATCTCACAATATCTTTAATGTTTTCAAACCGTCGGATTAAAGTTAGCGTCGACGTCGACGTCAGCGTCGACATCGCAGCTGAGACACTCGTCGATCGCGAGCTGCGCCGCCCACATTGATAAGCGCTATCAAATGAGAATGGAAACGCGCGCGGGTGCAATAGCTGCCTGTCAATTTTACATGAAAACGAAAATAAAACACACGATAATAGCTAACAATTTTCGGCGCTGTTATCAGTTGAAGAAATTGTTGAACTTGGACTTTACTCGCCCAAGAAACAACCAGTATCCAGGCAGTTTCTACGAATGTATTTTTTTTTTCTTCGCTGTCAATGACTGTGGCCTTTGTTTTTGTTTTTTTTTTTTTTGTAAACTGCACATAGTTGAAATTTAATTACTGCGCTCCGCGCTGTTTGGCAGGCTAGGGTTCAAGACTGCAGCATGGATCAAGCTGATCTTGATGACGCCATCGGAACTGGCCTACAAAAAACCCATGTTGCCCTTTATCGAGGCCGTAAGGTGATTGACTCTCGATAAGAAATGGTAGCTAACAGCCAAGCTAACCCAAGTATCTGCAAATAAATTCAATTCATATCTCAGTAATTCATAATCTGAAACTGTAATAATCGAGCCATGCCCAAGACAAGTTGACGTTGAAGTCGACTGCGGCAGCGACAGCGACTGCGACTGCGACAGCGACTGCGACGGATTGTTCGCTGCCTTCGTTATTGTATTTGTATTTGTATTTGTATTTGCGATAGCCGCTAGTGCCGATCGTCGCTGCGGCGCCGCCTTATATATCATACATATAGACGTAAACGTTAACTCGTAAGGGTTTTCAAAAAGCAAAATTCAGTTGGTATAAAACACACGAGTCGCGAGGAAGCAGAACCAGAACGCGATTGAATTCCGTTAAAGCTACAAAACATCAAATCCACAAAATTACAAACAAACAAAATAAAAAATAAAGTTGAATATTTGACGCCCATAGGTAAATAGGAGGCATGACTTATTACTGAAAATTACTGTCAACAACATCGAAAGTTGTTGCGATGCGTTTGCCTGCTTTTATTTTCGGCTCGCAATTCAAATTAAATGCAATTCTCAAATTGCTCAGTGATCAAAAATTAATATAAACGCATTTTGAAACACGCAGGCTAGCCGGAAATCAAACACACTCACACACACACACACACACATATACTTAAAATGGCCGCAGTTGACATTAGTGAGGAGGCCTTTCATCTGCGCCTGGGCTACCTGAAGCCGGAAACTGTGGAGATCGCCCGAATAGAGCTGCGTGAAACGGAGGAGGTGAAGGCGGAGGCCATCCAGAAGCTGCGGGAGCTGCTCAAGGCCACCCCAGAGATTAACTACAAGGATGACGATGCCTTCCTTACAATTTTCCTGCGCGCCACCCACTTTTATCCGGAGAGCGCATTGGAAAAGGTGCGTATTGATCAATGAATAAATAAACTTAACAATTTTTAAGTGAACAGTGAACTTTTTGAATTAAAGTAATTCAAATTAAATTATTAAATTATTTTATTAAATTATTTTAATTAAAGTAATTCAAAGTTAGGAATTAAAATACTTTCACTTACAAAGTTTAACGCTTATTCGTACACAAACAAAAAAAAACCTTGTTAGAAGTAATTTATAGTCTGTTAAAGAGCTATATTCTTATTCATATAACATTAAAATTAAAATAGAATTTAAAATTGAATAGAAAATAAATACATTTCCAACATATCCGATCCACATGGGTTAGATACGTATTTTCCATACATTTTTACCCAGAATCTTTACATGCGATCTAATTCTAATTGAAGTTTATATATTTTTATATAATGCTTCTTCATATTTTTTATTTTTAATATTTGTACAGACGTTAATCTTGTACAATAAAATTGAATATAATTTAATACGAATATTTATTTTATTCAATCTACATTCTATCCAATGCAATGCAATCTACTTCGACTTTATATATAAACATAGTCATACATTATTATTGTACTATAAATTGAGCGCCTTATCACTAGGCTGATATACCTTATGACCCCCCGAAATGAGAATTCGCTGCACAAATCAATTTCTACAACCTCAGCTCTATGTAATCTGAGCGAAAATTGACTCCTAGCTGACTCCAAAAAGAAATATGAATAAATAAAAATAAAAATATCAAAAAGAGAAATCGAAAAGGAATCGCCAGACTGATCGCTCCAATTGTCGCTAGGGCGATTACGGGCGTGGAACGGAACGTTCGACGATTCTCGCGTTGATACGCGTTTGAACCCGCTGACACACTCAAAAAAAACAAAAAAAACAAAAAAAAAAAGAAAACGAAAACGTAAAAAAAGAAGCAAACTCAAAACAGAAGCGATAAGCGGTTCACAAGCATTCCTATTTAATATACATGCGTATCTATATGTATTATATATAATACAGTATGTGCACTAGTTAGATGTGGGGAATACATAATATGATTGCTGCTGCTGCTGCTGCTGCTGCTGTTGCTGCTGTTGCTGACCATGACGTGGCTTTTGGCTGAGCTCGACCATAAACCGTATCATGGCATAGTTTTTATGGCTGTCCAATGGTCAGCGAACAAGACGCCATTATCGGGATCGTAATTTAACCACCTGCTCTAATCTAATTTTTCAGATGAAAAGCACCGCCAACTTCCGCAAGGAGTACGCCAGCTTGGTGCATGGCCTCCAGGTGGAGCAGGTGAAGGAGCGCTTCATCAAGGGCAGCGTCATCAATGTCCTGAAGAACTGCGATCAGAAGGGACGTCGTGTCCTGATCGTCAACTGCGGCAAGCTCTGGGATCCCAGCGAGGTGCCCAGCGATGAAATGTTCCGCATGCTCTACATGGTGCACATTGCCGCCCAGCGGGAGGAGGAGACCCAAGTGCGCGGTGTCGTTTGCATCATGGACTTTGATGGCCTGGCCATGAAGCAGGTGAAGGCATTGTCGCCCAGCTTCTCGAAGCGTCTGCTCACCTTCATCCAGGAGGCGATGCCGCTGCGCATGAAGGAGGTGCACTTTGTCAAGCAGCCCTTCATCTTCAACATGGTCTGGTCGCTCTTCAAGCCCTTCGTCAAGGAGAAGCTGAACAAGCGCGTAAGTTAACCGGCTGATCCCTGATTACTGGCAATTGATTAACCTCTTTTTTTTTGTTGGAATTCAGATGCACTTCCATGGTAGCGACATGAAATCCCTGCACAAATTCCTCGATCCCTCGGTCCTGCCGGCCAACTACAAGGGCGCCCTGCCAGCCATCGATTATGGCGGCCTCGACTGGTTCCCCGCTCTCGAGGAGCAGTCCGAATACGTCAACACCTGGAGCGAATTGGGACCCGCACAGTGGTGAAGCTCCGCTTCCTTGGGCAGCCAGCCCAACTTTAGTTAATTTGTATAATTATAAATATGTTTTTGATTAGTTCTTAGCACTTTCCAATAAACTAGTTACATAATACAAAAGTCAATCGCTCGTTTTTCACTCTTCTTTTTTTGAACAAAGAATCAACAAAGATCGTTCACAGCGAAAGATAGTTGACATGACCTTATTAGCTTAGTCTCAGTCTTCTATTCTGACCCCAAAGTTATGTTAGGAACTGTTTCCTCGCAGCCCTCGTCCCTGAATCTCGTTGCGTCCTTGTCTTACAGCCATGTCCAGGACTCTCCGACTTCTAAACTTTATTGCCACAATTAGCTTTTCTCGTATTTGCGATACAGAGTCTTCGATGTCGTTGAGTTTAGTCTTAAACTGATTGATATCCTCGCTAGGGATTAAGTAGCAACTGAGTATTTAAGAGACCTTGACTTCAACATGGACGAGGCAATTGCCCTGTCCATCTATGTTGCAGCAGTTTTGTCTTCTATCCACAAGCCAGCCTCTTTTGCACATTTGCTTGTAGGACTCATATGTCTTGGTTTTCCTACCATTTGCTTCGCAATTACCCACTCCCGGAAAATGGTCAACTTCCTTGAGCCAATATCTTTGTGGCTTAAAGACTTTTTTAATTGATATCTTTGGTCTGCATTAGATATATCTGTTATAAAAACAAAATAAATAAACGAAGAAAGAGTTTGTTTGTTTGTTGTAACCTATATCAGATGTTATATAGAAGTTTTCCTAAAATAAAATTATATAATCTATAACAGAACTTTAAACTTTTCTATTTATATAACAATAGAAAAAAGATTAATAGAACTACATTCAGAATATTTCAATGTAAATAAAATTAAATCTAATAGGAATATACATATGAAATGTATTCTAATTCAATTAAGTCTATTGAATAATTCTGAACGCAGTTCTTTTTCAGGATTATCCCAATAGCCACAAAGAAGTCACAAAGCGGCTTCACTTTCAGCTTGGTATTTGAAAATAGGGAACTACATTGTGCTTTGTTTATTTAACAGCTTTGAATATTTCAATGATATTTCAATATTAATGATCAACAAATGAGCTTACGACAAATTTTGATTCGTGAAAATTATACATAAAATTTAAACGTCTTTTGGTGATAGTTTTCTGTTTTGCGTAACAATATCAAAACGTAATCCAGATAAAATATACTTCGATATTACAGTTTTTAAAAATATATATATATAGCTGAGTGGATTAATGCTAGCACGCAGATCGTATGCAGCAAGCCTATTAAAAATATACAATATATATATATATATATAAATATATATAGATAAAAATAATATCGAAAGTATTCCAGCAGCATTGAAGACAGTATGTGAACGGAGCTGGCCGATATTTAAACTATGCACTTTATAGTATCATTGTCTGAGGGTCCTCGACGAAATCGCGGAAGTTTTTCAACCAAACGGCAGCCACAGCGCCATCCACAACTCTATGATCGGCGCTCAGGGTAACGGTCAGCATATTAACCTCCTTGAAACTACAATTGAGAGGTAAAAGAGACACATAGAGTTGAGGGGCTGATATATACAGATTGAAATATATGTATAGAAGTTACCCCTTTTCACTGTCAGGATCCAGCACAAGCTTTTTCGTTGTTGTGCCAATGGCCAAGATGCAGGATTGCGGGGGATTGATAACGGCACAAAATTGATTAACACCTGCAAAACAACACAAGATGCACTAAATACTAATATAAGTTTGTGGCATTATGTTACTTACCGAACATGCCTAAATTGGACACCGATATGGTGCCGCCTTGGAATTCTTTTGGCTGCAACTTGTTCTCACGCGCCTTGCCCGCCAACTCCTTTACATTCTTTGAAATTTCTAGCACACCCTTGCGATCGGCGCCAAAAATGATGGGTGTTATGAGGCCCTTATCTGTGGAGACGGCAACAGAAACATCCACATCGTCATACTCCCTTATGAAGGTGCCCATCCACGCCGAATTTGCTTCGGGCACCTTGCGAGAGGCAATGGCCACAGCCTTGATGATAAAATCGTTGACAGAGACGCGCGCGCCCTGTTTTTCATACTTTTTGTTGACAAGGGCACGGAACTTCAGTAGCTGTAAATAAGTAAATTATTAGCTTTTGATTAGTATCGAGTTTTAATTAAATAAAATTAAAATTATACCCTATACAAAATTCAGCAAGAACCAACAACTAATAATGTACACATGTTGGTAAGTAAATTAAACTCATAAATAAAATAAGCAGCTTTTCAAATTTCCTAGTTCACTTCAATATTTTTTATAATTTAAAAAAATATTGCTTTAAATTTAAAATACCCTTTCACATAGAATATATATTAAGCTATACTATATGGAAGTTACATTTTTTACGATCTTTGTAAAGTTTATAATTGATTTTATAAAAATTCTGCCGACAAAACTTCAAAAAGTAATGTTTAAGTAAAGAAATTTGACTTAACAAATTTTTTGCTACATTAAAGTAGTGAAAACAGAACGTTCGAGCATAAAAAATTTATATATTTTTGGTACCCACCTTATCCACCTGACATTGGACAGTCACATAGTAGTGTGGCAGGTTCTGCTTGGATTCCAGCAGACGCTTGGCGATGACCGAGCGCATGGTCGTCAATGGGATGTCCTTGTAGCGGGCGCCTGGCGCAGCGGGTGCAGGGGCCGCTGGCTTGGCAGCTGGCTTGGCAGCTGGCTTGGCCGGTTGCGATGCTGCAAGATCACCAGATTTAAGTGAGCCGTGGACGCCGGAACCTTTGCCTGCACAAAAGGCCAGTATTAGTAACGAACATCACAAGCGGTGGTTTGATTAGTGGAGATGCGGTGCATGCACACAGCGGGATATTGGGATTAGTGATAACAACCTTGTAAACGCAGCTTTTGAGTTTCGGCTAATTTCTTGGCCATGGGACTAGCATAGACACGACCACTGCTTGGCGCGGAGGCGGTACCTGGTGCGGCAGCTGGACTGGGCGCTGCAGCTGGTGCTGCTGGTGGTGGTGGGGCAGGAGCGGCAGCTGGTGCTGGAGCCGCTGCGGCGGCAGGTGGTGGCGGTGGTGGTGGTGGTGCTGCTGCTGCAGCAGCCGGCGCTGCAGCGGGTGCATCATCAACGAAATCTTTAAAAGCCGCAATGCTGCCCGCATCTGGCACAATGATGCACACCAGCTTGCCGACGGGCACATCCTTGCTGCCACCGGGCACTAAAATTTTGGCCAGGTAGCCCTCCTCGGGTGTCTCGAAGCCCATAGTGGCCTTGTCGGTTTCAATTTCGCATAGTAGATCACCTGCAAGGATACATTCGAGTACAAGAGTTGTGAAGAAACGTTCGAATTTATAAGTATCCTAGATCATTGACGATAAAGAGAGACAGAGGGGTTTACCTTCGTTTAGTTTATCGCCCTCTTTCTTCTCCCAGCCGACAATGGAGCCACGGTCCATGGTTGGCGACAGCGCCGGCAGAGGCACGCGGATGTGTTCCGGTAAATTGGCGTAGGCCCGGGCAAAGTTGTAACTCCATGGCGATAATATCTGTGGCCGGCTGAGGATCGGTTTGCCAATCGGTGCTGACCTACGATAATCCGTATATTATTATTCGTTTATTGGAATGGTTTTGTGCTATGTCCGTCTTATCGTCTGTTCCGTATTGTAGCTAGAGTGCGGATATATACTCGGCAAAAATCTATACCTTCCCTAGTTTTAGAGCCAATGTCACGAAAACTTTACAGACAGATTACTGATGACCTTCTCGAAAGTCAAGCCGACAAAATTTAATTTTGGTTGAGATAAGCAAATTGTAATTAGAGATGATTTCAACAAACGTCTGAATTACTGAACAGAACTCAAATAAGTTAGCTTGTAAATGTAACAGCTGCTTTAAAGACTAAGGACTCTTTAGAAAATAATAATTGGCAGGTTCTCTGAAATCGTTCGAAAATTCTGTAATTCGATTACAGATCATGTGTTGTTATTGTTGTTGCTGTTAAAAAGTGCAATTCGATTGACGGGCGCTATCAGCTGATTGCATCGGCTGCCAATGCTGCTATCGATAACACGCACGCAGAATGTAAACAATTGCAACATTCTAATCAGAATTTTGTTAAAAAAAATTTACTGCGAACGCTTATCAGCGCTTAACATGCGACGCCAATTTGACTGTCACGCACTGGACACACACAAAGTCAAACACATTCTCTCACACACACACGCACCCACACACAGCCATACACCTGACAACATACCGCCGCCCGACGCCCGACGCCTACTGAGTGGGCCGCTGCAGCCTCGCATTTGCAATATTACACAACATACTTTCTAACCTCAACGCGCGGGGTGGGCGCCGTTTGGTCTGCAGCCTCCTACCTGATAGCCAGTTGGTTCGCTGTGCCGTTGATGCTGCTGCTGCTGAGGGCACGAACTCCAGAGTTGGCCGTATGCCGCAGCGCCTTGGAGCGGAGGAGGACGGCGCCTAGTTCGTTTCGTCTAATAGAGAGGGAGCGCAGCATTGTCCTTCAATGGTTTTACTGTTGTTTTGTAGTTAAGTTCGAATTTCGCTGAATTGTACTCTAAATACGTTTTGTCAATTTTGATAACTAAATCGTTCAAATCCAGGAAGTCTAAAGTATTTAAACCAAGAGGTTTGCCAGCAACCGACCTTATTTAACGCCACTAGGTCACAACTTGCTACGACGACTCTGTGTTTTCATTCTGTGTAGCCCTTATTTCTCCGAACTTAACAGAGTTGCTCCACACGAATCAGTATTGCTCCACATGTCACATATTATCCCTCGCTAAAGGTTACAGTTGATAATCCAACATCAAGTTAGATGGCAATAGGAGGTCTATCGACTTATGCTTTGATAACGCACAAAACAATTAAGAATATTTTATACAATGTATCAGTTTCCTTTCAGAGATCACCAAGTTACGAGCTCCATTTTACGTTTATCGTATTTTTACAAATAAGCTCCCGATATGCCAAACGCGCATCTTAGTTTTTTCGATTATTGTGAGGGCTTTACAGGATGCTGCCTTTGGAAACAAAGCTTTTACAGACTACACCTCGTTTAACAGTTTCTTTTAACATTTTGCTACATTGTTTATACCTCGGTGTTTTAATTTTTGAAATTTTGGTGAATTTTAAAAACTTTCGCTTCTTAACTAGACTAAAATAATTTGCTTATAGTAGCGTTACCACCTGTTCACAGCCGGTAGCCAACAAATAGTTTTAATAACAATAAAACAATTTTCATGTTTAATTAGTGTTTATTTAAAAGTAAACTTTACAATTGATGCACTTAACTGACCAAAGGGGCAAATGCAAATCACCGCATATTGAGTGTACTTCAACATGTGCCGGGTTACGAGACACACCAGAGCACCTGATGAAGTACAATAGACATGGGAGACAAGAAATGTTTGCTCCGATTGGCGGAGGTCGTGGAGAGAGCGAGAGAGCTGTCGTTGAATGCGTCTGGCCACCACGCGCGCTACTTCAGGTACCTGACTGTGGACAATCAAAACCAGCCCCGGTCACTGATTAGCGCGCACGGTAAAAGACGAAACGAAGCGAGGAGCAAGAGTGAGGCCAGACCAAGATAAGCCCAACAACAGATGTTGCCAACTGGTCCGTACGAAGTTGACGCTGCTTCTGCTGCTGCTGCTCCTGAAGCTGCCACGCAGGAAACGACCTTGCGCGCTTTGTCCGTGTCGAGCTTTAAGGTTAACGATCTCTGTATGTGTTTGTATTCGCGCGACGACGCCGATGACTTCATTCGAAACACACAAACATGCGTTTGCATATACATATGTATACATTTATGTGTATATGGCCAGCCCATTATGTGTAAGCTTTTTGAGCTGAAGCTTTGCCGCAGACGTCGCTTTAACGTCGCCAAATTCTTACAGCAGCCTGTGTGGTGAGAAAGCTGCTTAACGCAGATTTATGCAATAACAATGAGAAATTAGTCATATATTTCTTTTCTTTACGCACCTCGTTCGGCACACACACACACTTACAAATACATACAAACGTGCTAATGACTACATAGTCCACACTCCAGCAAATCGGATGTGACGTCATCAACGTTACCAAATGCGAAATTTTGCATTTTTTGCTTGCAGCAGTAGCAGCAACAGTTAGTTGTAGTCATATTTGCCAGCCAGAGACCCTTGATATTCTATATTTGAAACGCTGTAAAGAGAAAATGCCAAGAAAGCTGAAACAAATATTCAATATAAAAAAAGAGAGAAAGAAACCCACAAAAAGAACCGGCGTTTCGGTTGTTCTCTCACTCTCTCTCTCTCTCTGTTACTAAGCGCAGCAGCGCTAAGTGCGTGATCGCCAACAAACACTCTCTCGCGAACACACATACACACGCACCTACTGGCGCTGGCAAGTTTTGTGGACACACACGTGCCCCACTACAATCGCGAATTCTCTCTCATACGTGTGCATCTGTATTTGTGCATCGACACCAACAGAAAAACAGAGGGCATATAAAATCGAATTTGCAAACGCGTTCAAAGTATTTCGCCTCTCTCCGCGCTCCTCTCTAAAAACCATCTTGTCTTTTGCACGCTGTTCGCCAAAAAGGAATTAAATGAATTGCCAGCAGCTACACTTTTGCGTTTTTACAACAGCTCATAAACTTTAAGCCTCCGCACAGATTGCGGTATAATGAACTTGGACTCAAGTCTCTATATGTATGCGTGTATACGCTTGTATGTGATGTGTCACGGCGGCTGCTCTGCTGCTTCTGCGATCGCGAGCAGCTTTTGACTGCCGCGAGTTGTGAATAATTGCAAATTTTGTTCGAATGTCGTTTTGTCGTGCCCAGCCGAGCATGTGTGTGTGTGTGTGTGTATGTGTGAGGCATTTAATTGTATGTGAGTATGCATATAGCAATGGCGACGTCTGTGCTGCCATATGTACCATGTACATATATATACATATGTATATATAATGAGCAGCAGGCTAGCAGACATGACTGCTTTATATGCCACAGTCTGTATATGTATGTAGTTGTGTGCCTTGCTTGGGTGGGGCATTCCTAACCTCAAATAGTAACAATGCGTCGACGATGACTGCCGAGTGCAATGTCTGTCTCTGTGTGTGTGTGTGTGTGTGGGTGTGCTGACTGCTCCTCTCTTTGTCTCTCTCGCTCAGTGCTGCAAAATGCAAGCACATGCTTTTCTACTGCTGAGCACGCCCTTAACCCTGAGTTGGAGTTTGCTATAAAAAAAAAAAGTTTCGCAAGTTCGATCAGACACACACATACAAAATTGCCAAATTTGTTTCTGTGCATGCGTGTGTGTGTGATCTGGGCAACATGTTTGTCTAAAATTAATATTTGAGCGACAAAAAGTTCGCTGGCTGCGCTTGTGTTGGTATAGCTTTTGTGTGGGCAAAAGAAATTTGGAAATATGTATGTAGAATCTACAATGTGTAGAATCATGTGGTCGTCGCTTCAAACATTTTCGCTGCTATTTGCGTCACTGTAGTTGTAGTTGTCTCTTTGCCTCTCTCTATCTCTCTGCGTGAGTGTTTCCGTCTAAGTGTGCGTACCAAAAAATTTGTTGTTGTGTCGTTTGTTGGTGTTGTTGCTGCTGCGACTGGTGCCTTGTGATATCAAAACGCTAAAAATAAACCCAACCTCAACTACATTTTTTTCGCGTTCAAGTCTTCTTTTTTAACGAGCATTCGGTTTGCTTTTGACCTGCGTTGATTCCGTTTAAATGGCAGAAAAACCTAGAAGCAATTACGACTCGATGACGGTGACGACGCCACCCGCCCGCCTATCCGACCAAGCATTGAATTTCACAATATGTTCTGTGTCCGATTTTTCTTCTTTCTTTTTTTTAACTTTTCGTTTACACTAAATTTCCGTTGCACTTGGCCTGCGTTTCGTTGAGCTTTTTTTTGTACTTTTCTTTGTTGCATTAATTGTTCACACACACACACACACACGCGCTTTAAGGTTTAACTTCATTTTCTTCTTTTTTAGTTGTCCGTCGCTCATCGCACACACACACACATGCACAGAGAGACACAATCGGCCACTTGATGTGCAAATGGCCGACTGTGCGGCCGCCTAGAAACGCTCTGGCCTTTTATTTTATTTGGTTCTGATTTTGACTTTGCCTTTTGCTATTTTGCCAGCTCTCTGACGATTGAGCAGAGCAAAGAAAAGCGAACCGCGCACGCCGGCTGTTGGTGATCAAATGCTCAATGTTGCTGCTTAATCAAAAGCCGAATGCGCGAATTTCATTCCGCACTGCCACAAAGTCGACGCTGCTGTCGCAGCCGCTGCTGCTGCCTCAGCCAGCGTCGTCAGCTGTCTGTGTGTGTCTGCAACACGCAACAAACACACATACACGAGAGCAGCAGCCGTATGTGTTGCCGTTTCTTTCGCTTCCTGCTTCCTACACCGCGCTTTCCGCTCACAAATACATATGCACATGCATATACTTTTTGCCCAGTTCTCACTCACGGGTTCCTTTGTTATAAAACTGGCAGGCACCACCAGTCAACTGACTGCAGCAAAAAGCACGCACAGTGGGCTCTGTCATATTTACTTGCAAATTTGAAAATAGCTTGGTTCTTAAACAACTTGGCTAAATGCTAAAACTCGTATCTAATGAACAGATATTATTCTGATTAATTTATCTATATATATAAAACTAGCTCGCAAAGTGGGTTGAATTAAAAAAAATATTAAATAAAGTATAAAATTTGCCATTTTTAAATTCATTTTTATAGATAGACAAGTACCTATTTTTCTGATGACATTTATTTATCTTGATCATTTCTAGTCATTCTCAATTTCTCTATTTTATTTCTCTATTTAATATGCCTTATCGTTATTTCAAGTATATTATATACAAGAACAGTATCATGTTGATTAAATTCTAAATTATTTACAGTTAAAGAATATATAAAGTAACAGCAATGGCCAGCTCACGAGCGCTATATATTCTCTTCTTCATTCTTTACATATGTATATATATATAAACTGAATTTATCCTATAGTAAATTAAACGCTTTCTACTCTCTTGCAGATAAAACAAAAGTTGAGCGATTTTTATCAGTAAACACACTAATAAAATAAAGAAAAGCCGATAAATCAAAGAACATACGCTGTTGTCACCAGCAAGGTTGCAAGCTGGTTTTAAACAGAACCGGTTTAAATTCAAAAACTGAAGAGATTGCAATGATTTACATTAAACAAATATATACACATTTATTTATATGTGGTAACAAATTATATATCGTCCTTAAGTTTCAAAAGAGCTTTCAAGACCAAGCAAAAAAAAAAGAAAGCTTTGACCGCTTGCGTGTACCACTGTGCGACGGATTGATGTCTGTGTCTGGCAGGGCGGAATTGTCGCTGCCAGCCAGGCTGCTTGCCGCGCTGCCGACGTTGCTGCCACCGTTGCTGCTGCATATGCTTTTCGGCCATAAACGTGGCGTGCAGTCGCCGTCGGCCGCGTCCCTCGGTTTGTGCAGTTTTTGTGTCTCTTCAGCCCCTCTCCGCTGAGCGGCGCTCGCTGCTGGCTACCTGTCTGACGCTTTGTTTCTTCTGCCTTGGTATTGGTGCGAGGAGTGTCTGGGCGGCAATGTCAATGCGCTGCTGTTGCTGCTGCTGCCGCTGCCTGCCTCAGCCACAGCCACAGCCACAGTGTGCACTTTTTGCGATGCGCTGTTGCTACACAAACTACCCCAGCACCGCGCCCCGACGCCGCCAATACACTGGCCATGTAAACGCGTTGGCTTTTCTTGCCCGCTTCCATGATTCATCTTGGGGCCCCTGAACTAACGAGCTCAGCAGCAAGCAAAAAATAATACAAATAAAAAAAACGCTCTCAAGACGGCGGTTTCTTTAACAAATCAAAATCGGAATTGTGGAAGTTTCACTATATATCTATATATATGCATCATTATCAATTAGCTAGCAACAAATACTTGAGGCCTTAATTTACAAATATTAATACACAAAATATAATGAGTCTACACATGCACATCATCCGGAGGAGTCCACCAAGCACACCTGGGCGTGCTGCCAGCCATGTGGCTATGGTGAGGCGCTCGGCTGCGCCGGTATAAACGGCTGCCAGCGCAGGCAGGAGTCGTCGATTTTGGGGAATGTGCCGCGTCGCTTCACACGCTCCTCATATTCATCCAGCACATCCTAAAGAGCAATATATTATTAAAAACTCTGTTGCGTATCTAAACAAATTGAGCTTACCTGTTTTTTGAGCACTATATGCTTGCCCTTCCAGTATTTCATCATGCCCAGCGCCTGCAGGGTGCTGACAATGTCATAGGAATATATGGCCATTTCCTGTGAAAACATATTAGTACTATATATTATTATATCCGATATTTGATTTGATCTGATGCCAACCTGAGATACATCCTTGATGCAGAGCGTATTGCCGGAACGATTGCATAGATAGTCCAGCAGCACATCCTTCCAGTAGGAGCGATATGATATTAGTCCCAGATCGGACAACGGCTTCTCCGGCGAACCAATTTTGCCCTCGACGCGGGTTAGCAGATAGCCTGGTAAAAGCACATTAAATACATGCCCATAAGTATGCTATAGATAGAACTAGCTTTCAAGTTCCGGCGCATTATTTATGGTGACCAAGTTTGCCCCGCCCACATAGCCCATAACGTACCCAACTCAGAGTTGTGTTGTGTCTAGACAGGATTCCGCAAAGTGTGCGTTCCAAGTGGGTGGGTGGGTGTGGTTCTCAGGAGATGGGGAGGGGTGAAAAACAACAACAGCGACGCGGGCGACGGCGGCGGTTGGCTGCCCGGCCACATGAATGACGAGCGACGGGCATTTAAACAGCGTTCTGGCGTGCATTCAACCCAAAAGCTCAACCCACAAAGCTCGTCGTCGTCGCCGTCGTCGTCTGGCAGCAACAATTCTCGAGTCTAGATAACAACAACAGCAACAATGAGTGCAGCAAGTAAATCAACGAGGACGAGCCCGACGCGCCCTCACAACACAAAACCCACTGAGGCAGGCTCTGGAAAAGAAGCCAGCACAGACACACAATACAAACACACAAAAACATATGCGCACACTTACACACATAAGCGCTAGACGCACTCAACGGCAGACACAACTGCAACTGGTTGAGAAAGAGAGAGAGAGCGAGTGAGATAGGGGGTTGAAACAGCGAGCGAAAGCTTTAGCAGCCGTATGTGTTGTTGTGAGTGCGTACAATGGGATAGATATTGAAGAGATCTTTGCTCACAGCTGTGCGATAAATTTGCATATCGATATCGCTGCATGCCCTAGTTGGCAGCACGATTGCGAGAGAGCACAGGTTATATAAAGAACTCTGCGCTCTTAGAATTGTGACGCCATAATTTGGAATTATTGCTAGCTTGTAAGAAAATAACTAAAAACTCAACTTTTTATTTTTCATATTCGTGTTTAATATTGTCCTTATCTTGTTCAAAACTATACCCACATTTATAGGCATTCTGTACAAATCAGCTCTATAAGCAGAGCTCAAAGCGAAATGGTGACGTCACCCTTTTTTTAAATTGACACTCTTTGGTTTCAGCGCCGAATAACGGAATCTCGCTATCGTTGTTGGCAGCCCAGTTTATCGATACAACTCGTGGCGTCACAACAAAACAAGACAAAACATATGTTCATTATTTTATATTATTTACAGTAAACAAAAATGAAGTGTTCCGTTCTAAATTGTCCATGTACTAGTCAGGCCGATGGTAAGCTAATCACTTTCTTCTCATTACCCAAAAATGACACAATAGCTAAAAAATGGCTGCGATTTTGCGGCAACCCAAATCTGAAACACAAGAAATACGCGTTTGTTTGCTCGAAGCATTTTAAGGATGACGACATAATTGGCGGCAAAGCATTCGAAAAAGGTTTGTATGCAAACAATTCACGATTAATCATATTAATAATAATTCCATACTTTTAACAAGGTTTCAGAAGGCGTTTGAGGCAAGGCGCGGTGCCCTGCTTCAAAAAGGCGCCCGAAAGCGAGGTAACAAAAGTGCGCAACAACAAACGTTTGGCAACAAATCTTTTGGCCAGTGCAAATACCAAAGAAGACACGCTTCAGTCCGAAGACAATATAAGTGAGACAGTCGAAGCAATATCAGCAGAATTCCCATCTAAACATAAACCATATAAAATAGATAATTTGGATACAGAAAGCTCTGAGGCGGTTATCGACGAGCTGAGCAATCAAATGTAAGTTTAATTGAATCTATAAACAATTCAATCTAAAAACATTTATCTGCAATTATAGTAAAGACCTACGTATGAAAAATCTTCGGATAAAAGTCAACAATCAGTTGCTTCTGAAAAAGTACAAAACTGAAGTTAAGTATTTACGAAATAAATTGCAAAAAGCGAATTCACAAATTTTACTGTTGAAAATGCAGTTGGAACACACAGAAGAATGAAAAAATAAGATCTAGCTAGGAACGAAAATTGATCAAAGTGATAAATAGATAAGACTCGGATAAGCAATTTATATTTCATGTGCCGTTTTGTATTTGCATTGCCATTTTATGCATATTCTGTAAAATATACAAATCTGTATAAGTTATATCTATAAAAGTTAAAATTGAATCAATCTAAGGCAAATGGGGTAAGGCTCAATCGCAAGGCTTAATCAAAGGTCAAGGGTTGTTTCAAAGTGCAATGATAAAATGAAATAAAATTAAAACCTAAAGCACTTTTATAATTTTATAAATGTCATGAAAGGTATATTTGTTTATTGTTATATTGGTAATAATAACGACCTGAGCGTCCCACTGTAGTGCACAAAGCTCTGCTGAAGTTGGAATACACACATACGTACACATACATATGCAGTCGCATTTTGGGCAGCGCTTTGATTTCTTTCCCGCATCCGCAGCGCTGCCAACGTCAGTTTTTCTCTGTCTCTGTCTCTCTCTCGCTTTTTGTCCTGTGTGTGTGTGTGTGTGTTTGTGTTTGTGGGTGTGAGTGGCAACGTCGAGACGACTTTATCGATCCATGCCCGATTCGGATTGCCGGCTGGACTGCGCAATGTTGCATACCCACAGGCGCATACAGTTGCCACGACTAGAGAGCAGCTTGCAACTGATAAATACGTTTAGATTTTCACAGCAGCTGCAGCAGAAGTTGCACCAACAATTAACAACTTCAGTGTTTTAGTCAATTAGTGTTGCTCTAATTGTTGTTGTTGTTGTTTTTGTTTTTGTTGTGGTTACTGTTGCGCCGTCTGCAATTAGCAAAAAGCTCGTTTACCGGGTATCCGATACTCGACTACTGCTCGACTCCACTAGCGCGCAGAGGACGACGCCCTTTCATTGTGACCTGCGCTGACCTTTGTTGTCTGCCGCCAATTGCGTTGCTTGTTGTTGTTGTTGTTGTTGTTACGTCGCTGTCTGCAAACGTTTTTGTTATTTCTTCGTTTTATTTAGCGAGCTTTAAGCGACTGCTGAACAATTTTTGGGGCTGCAACTTTGTGGTTGGGCTTGATTTCATTAATTAATACATTAGCCAGTAGATAAGAGCGACCCTAGGCGCTACTGTTGCTGACAACCCTCCCCTCCCCGCCCCACCCTCAACAACTCTACTCATTTGCATATTGCGTGCATGCAGTTATTACACCTGGCTACATTATGTACTTGGTACATATACATATATACATTTATTGTATATATGTATATATATGGCCATCTCGCTCGACTGACTGGCCGCTTACTAATGAGCCAGACATGCGGACCGTGTGGACAGACACCAGCACTGTCCTTAACCCCTGGTCTGCCCCCTTTTCGCTTTAGCCGGACACCTGTCCTCCCATACAAAAGGGCCAAAACGCCACACATTTTCTGGGTGTTGTTAATAATGACGAAAACGGTTTGCTCTCGCTGCTCGCACGCTTTCTCTCTCTCACACACACACACTTGTGACTGTGTGTGTGTGTGTGTGTGTGTGTAAGGTCAATGTCGTTTCGTTCGTTCTGGTATGCCCCCTTGGCACCCCCCTTTTGCCGGAATGTGTGTGGACGCCCGCATTGCATGTATCGACTTTATATATATATATATAGAGAACGACGTTGCCATTCATCCAAGCCGCGTATGACTCAAGTACCCGGACTGCCCCCGGGCCTCTGGTCTGAGGTAATTCTCTTTTTTTCTTCGTTTTTTGTTGTTGTTGTTGTTGCTGCTGCGCCTGTTTCTTTGTCTGGCGTTGTCTCAGTCCATTTCAAAGGCGGATTAATTTTAAACAATTTTGGTGGAAACAACGATAAAAATTACTTATGCGATGCATTATATATATATATAACACATGTTGGTATATATATGTTTGTATGATTATGCACCTGCAGACCTTGGTCTACGCTTAATTGATGCAGAAATTGCATGCTCCGCTCTGCAGCATGGAAAGCTAAGCTCGAATGCAGCCGGGTCTTAGCTGGCATGTTGCTTGACTTCTCTCATGCAATGATGATTAACTATATTGCACTAACTATGTATATATAAACCCCAGCCAATGACTCACACGCACACCACGTACCACTTAAATCGATAGGCGGCTCATTAAGCCAACCGAATGAAAAAATTCAATTCGGAAAATATTTTCAATTTTCTCTCCTTGTTCTAATATGTGATTAAGTTGTAAAGAAAATGGCAAAATTGATCGCAAAGTTGCAGATGAGCCGTAGTTATAGCTTAGAATAGTTTAATTTATCTGAAATCAATTCCAATATTTTTCCAAACAAAAAATTCTTGTCAGATGGAAGAACTTCACAAGAATAAATATTTAAAATTATATTATCAATTATGAAACATATAACACACGAAAGAATTATTCTTTAACTTTTAAAAATCTAATCAGAAGAAAATTAATTGGAAACATTAAATAGTTTGTAAACTTGAAGAAAATCGCTATGAAATCTATAATTAACTTTGATATAATTAATTCATTCAAGATTGAGATAATATTTTATCCTTTTTATATTTTAATAAAATAAAAAACTGAATTCCTCATTAAATGAAAAAGGGCAGCAAAGAACTTCTAGAATTCCGAATAAATTTTGTTGGAATATATATTCATGAATTTATTCAAATAAATATAAGATGGAATAAGTACCTACAAGTTATTTGCATATTGCAAAAAATTAGTATCATAATTAGGATAAAACAACCCCTGATAATTAATTAAAAAAATTGTAATAGTAAAGTGGAATATATAAACAAGAAAGGAAAGCTAATTATTCAGGAGATACATGCAACTCCATTAGTGTTGAATTTTTTAAATAACAAATGAAATGGGATCTTAGGAAGTCAGACAAAATACTTTCTCAAACTTATTTCAAGCTAACCTCAAACAAAATTAACACAATTTCTCTTTTGTAGACAGCTTCCAATCATAATCTACACTTTTATAAACGTAGTCGGTAATTTTGGGACTCTTGATTAAGGTGAAGCGTTGTGTTTTTTATTAAGGTTATGTGTTAGGTCTTAAGCTTACAATTGAGGTTATGTTTTAGCTATACCAAGATACTTGCCCGGTTAGAGAAATGTTTTTAAACACTTACTGAAGTCGATGAGGAGCCTTCCGTAGCCCTTACGCTGATATGGTGGCAGGGTTAGAATGCAGGATACGTTATAAAAGGAGTTCTTCTCCTGCAAGAATGGTATATGCTGAGAGTCGATATAAATGTTATTTAGGGCTTAACAACGGTCTGAAAGCAATAAAACTATATAATAAATCTATAAAACTGAGCTATGATAAATATTAGTTGATTACATTTAAGTTAATAATAATATGACAATTAAATCAACACCAAAATACTTGAGGCCACAGAGATACACAGAGAAAAAGTCAATCTGCTAGACAGACAAACATATAGAGGGAATATTTGGGCAGACTGAGCGTCAGACAGTTTGGGTTGGGGTCTGTCATTTATCGCTGCTAGCTTTTTCGGGAGTTCAATGACCAGGCTCAGGTCCCAGGAATTGAATCGATGCTCGGCAGCGTGCGATGCGTAAATACATATACATATATATATGTATATATGTGCACACATACACATATATTGTAGTATATTGAAATATGGTATATATGAATACATAAGCGCAAGGGGCTTGCATGTACGCAGGGCGGGACAACAAAGAGACGAACCAAGTTGACTGCGATTCGCATCTGTGCATGGCATGGAGTGCGTAGGGAGGCAGTGGGGGGCAGGAGGGGGCTGCCAAAAAATGCGACGTTGTCTGCTGGGTGTGAAGCGAGCAAAGGCAACAATTCGCAATTCGGAAATACATTTATGTACATAGAGTTTTTATTCTTTGTTTGCCGCGTCTGCCATGATGTCTGGGAACGCACCAGCGCGGCAAAGCTATTGGGTTTGGCCGCCACCCCAACCAGTTGGAGCAGGCGCACGAGCACACAGACCGTCGAGGTGCACGACCTCAATCGTGTACGCCCCAGCAGCAGCATCAGCAGCAGCAGCAGCAGCAGCATTAGCAGCCGCATCAGCATCAGCAGCAGCAGCAGCGTTAACAGCATCCCAGCCAGAAAATAAGCATAGACCAACCAAGCTGCCTGCCAGCCCCAATCCGTCATGTCTGGCTGCTGTCTGGTGCCAACTCCATTTGGCATAGTTGCGCAGTATGATGCCGCATGGTGGCATGTGGCATGGCCAAGGTACCCCACACACAAAGCATTGCCCAAAATTGCCAAAGTCCTGGTCCCGGTCCCGGTCCCGGTCCCGGGTGTGAGCCATGTAAACTAGACACCCAAATTGCGAGTAGTGTGTAACCAGCTGCTGCTCCAGGTCCGGGATGAATGGAATACAGACTCCGATTGTGCGACCCGGGTGTGGGTTTGGGTTCTGGGTTTGTGCCTGCGCAGCAGCTCGTCGCGACATGCGCAATTTGTAACACAAACCCAGTCTCTGGCAGCGCCCAAAAAACGTGTATGCAGCTGCAGCAGCAGCAGCCGTGGAAGGGGGGGCAACCAGGGGGCCATGTGCTGCAGATCCAGAGACCGGCTAGACTCCATGTTCAGGGGGAGGTCAAGAAACCGTGCGCACATGGCAGACAATATACTTTGTTTTTCTGTGCTTTCTTTTTTTTTTTTTGTTTAGTGTGTGTGTGTTTTCTTTTTCGTTGGAGTTGCTGGGGAAATCTCCACTTTGTGCCACGCCTCTGATAGTGTCAGCTTATTTACTTCCCCCCTCTGACATTGCCAGCGCCTCGGCGCGGTTGACAAAACAATTTTTGGGTATGGTCAAGAATGCTGCCTGTCTGGGCATATAGCATACAGCAACGATATCTCTCCTATGTATTACATGGATTCTGGCTCGGGCTTGAAATTTCAGTTTGAGTTTGGAGATTGGAGTTTTGGGTTTGGGTTTGGGTCGTGTCTGTTGTCTGAGCTGTGCTCGACTTGGTTCTGTCTGCAGACATAAAAGAATCATAAAACTGTGAAATGTTTTATTCAATTTGATTGCAAGTAACAAACTAAAGTTCGAGCTATTTTCAACACGAAATGCAGCCAGGGGAAAGGGTTAATAAGATAATATACCTAATAGATAAGGTAGATGCACCCAATAAATATCTTGTGGATATAATCATGTTCATTTACACCTTAAGCTTTTACCGAAATGAATCTATTGAATCATATGGATTGTATTTAGAAAATTCACTAAAAGTCTTTTCAATATTGTTTTTAAATTTCAAGTGTGTTGAGATATGAATGTAAACTTTGAAGGGAGTTTGAAATTAAGAACAATTTTACCTCTGTATATTAATTTGTGATAAGACAGTTTTAGTTATTCATTAAATTTTTTTAAATAAATATTATTTCTGAGCTCGCAACCTTTAAAGTTTGAAGCTGAATTTGATATATCGTAAGCCTCTTAGAAAAGTTTGAAGTTTCTCAAAAAAATTCTAAATTATATTATTAAACCTTATAACTAATAAGAACATTTGTTCAAATTTAAAGAGTATAGTTTTGACAAGTAATTAATCTAACTATATAACTTGTATTCAAATGATATATAATTTTAAAATATAATTTCTTTTGCGAAGTTAACGTATTTAATTTTACTACTGATTTCGTATTGAGCTCATATTTCATAAAAATGATAAAATGCAAAGAAAGTTTTGTTTGGTCAAGTATAAATTTTAGAAGCCTTTAGAAACCAAGGTAAGTTTTTAGTTTGTAATACTCATAAATATCATAATCTGAGCGGATAAATAACTTAATAACTACTTTGATAAAGATGAAGCTCACCTTGCTGAAGTAGCCAACAATGTGACAGCCATCGACATCGGCCAGGGTCATGATGTAGAAGAGAAACGGCTCCACATCGTAGTAGAGTGTTTTGTGGTCCAGGAAGAACTTGGCCAGCAGGCACAAATGCTGGCAATATTGCTTGTAGCGTTTGCCGTCGACTTGCCACACTTGCAACTTGCCCTTGCGGTAGATTTCGTCTCCAGGCGGATGCCGCCAGACGCATTTCTGGGCATGACGCTTGATCCCCGTTTCCGATTTCTGATAGCGCAGGCAGAACTCACAGATGTACATCTTGGGCAGGCGGGCGGCATCATCCGGATAGGGTGACTGATACCAGACTTTCATTTTGTACTTGCCCATGCTGATATATCTGCAACAATTCAAAACACAGACAGATATTGAAAATGATATAAGTATTTAAAGGTAGACAACGTACTTGATGCCCTTGCCAACGGGCAGATCCTTGAGCTCATCCTCGATGCGCTCGGAGGCCTGCGCCTGTGCCTCGCGAAATAGCTGTAAATCGTAATCGGGCACAAGTCCCGCGAGATTCGGTTCACGATCCTCATCCGTGCAGTCCTTTTCTATCTTCACCTGAATTCAATGAAAATATAAATATTTACAAATGAAATCGAATTAAAAGGTCAGCTCCACATGGACATGATTTGGGAATTCAAACTTGGAAATTTCGTTTGTTGATTTGCCATTAACATTCTAATTTAATTTTATAATTTTTAATTTTGAACCTGTCTGTTCAGATTGTAATTATTCTTTAAAAATGTATAAAATTATTTTTTATAGTACAATGTTATAAAGAGAAATTTATTTAAAACTTAAAAAGTATTAAAAAACTCGCATTGAAATGAATGTTGTAAGTTTTATACTCCAAATGGATTGGATCTATTAATGGATCATTCTTCTTTTTAAATCTTCTTCTGTTTATTCTTCTTCTGTTAATGCTTCTTTCTTTTTTCTTCTGTTTATTCTTCGTAACAATTTGATCCTTTATTTTTGCTTTGATTTCTGGAATACGAATGAAATTCACTTGAATTTTACTCTTCAAAAACGTTTTGTTTTTGTTTTTAAATACAGACCCCAAAATATATAAAGAAATCGTCAAATTGGGCATATTATTTTCAATAAAATGTTATTCTAAAAATGTAATTGGAAGACTGAATACGCACCTTGTCGTTCATAAAGTTGTTGTTCATTGGCCGAAAGTTGGCGCGAGATTCGCGTATTTTGGCCAGAAACTCGCGCTGCTCGGGCGTCAGAGATTTGAGATTGCTGTGCTGGTTGCCCGGCGCGGTGACGATGTTGATGGGCATCTTGAGGCGCTGCTCGTTGCGCAGCTTGCGCTCGTTGGCGCGCTCCTTGCACTCCGACGCGGACATGTTGTGGTAAATGGGACACGCCTCGGGCAGGAAGTGACGATCCAAATTGCCGCTCAGATGGCCCGACGAGTCGCAGCCCTCGATGGGGCACTTCTTCTCCAGCTGCAGGGCGGGCGAGGCGGGTCGCGACTTGAGCGAGCTCATTTCCTTCTTCACCTTGCACTTGCTGTTGTTGTTGCTGTTGTTGAGACCGGTGGCTGTGGCCGACCTTTTGGCCGGACTCTTGGACAACACCCGCTGCTTGTCGTCTTCCTGGTCGAGATCTGCGTCCGATTCACTCTCGCTGCCCGGCTTCGGCGGCTGTTGCTTGGACCGACGCATACTCAGCGAGCGCGTCAGCTTGCGCATGGGATTCGCCTTGTCTTTGCGCTCTTCCTCGCTGTCAGCGCCGCCGGCGGCCCGCTTGCCTCTAGGATTTGTCTTACCCGTCGCCGGCTGTGAGCTGTACGAGTTGCTCGAGTCGCTTGCCTCCGATTCGCTTATGGAGCTGCTCTCCGAGCCCGAGCCGCTGTCTGAATCATCGCTGCCATCGCTGCTGCGACTCTTCTCGACACGCCGCCCAGCTGCTGCTCCATTCTTGTTGTTGCTGTTGCTGTTGCTCGTCTTGGCCTGGAGCGCTTTGGCGCGCATTTGCTTGGCCCGCACAGCCGTCGCGGTGCTCGCCAGCTTCAGCGGCACTTTGCGTCCGTTCTTCATATCCTTGTGCGAGTCGTCTGTGCTGTTGGACGAGGAGCTCAGCGAGGGACGTTTGTTGTCGTTGCCGTTACGCTGCTGCTGCTGGCTGGCGCCTTTGGTCGGCAGCGGCGCTTTGCTGCCGCCAGCCGCTCCGCCCGCTGGTTGCTTGGCCGTTGGCTTTCGACGTGCGGCGGCAGCTGCTGCCGTGTTGTTCATGGTGCGCGCATTCTTTTTTGCCGGCGGCGGAGCGTCGTCATCGTCCTTGTTGTCGTCGTCGCCATCATCGTTATCGTCGCTGGATATGCCACCATTGCGCTGATTGCTGGCCGCCACCACCGAACGCACTTTGCCCGCTGCCGTCGACAGAGCATTGTTGTTGCCGGCGGGCTTCGGTTTCTCGTGCTCGGCCTGCGTTGATGTTGTTGCCGACGACGCTGCCGCTGCCGCTGCCTTGCGCCGCACGGCGGCTTGTTGCTGTGTCTTTGCTGGCTGTGCTGGCTTTTCATCGGGCCGCGCGACGCCGGAACTGCTGGAATCGCTGTCCGAGGAGCTACCCGTGTCCGTGCAGCTCGAGGAGCCGCTCGACGATGAGCTGCCCGATGTGGAACTCGAGCTGCTGTTCGTTTCCATCTTAATGAACGAAATGCAAGTTGAACCTGATGTCGAGTGTTCAATTTGCCTATTTATTTGTTTGGTTTTAATAATTCAGTTGCTAATTCTTTTGTTTGTATTATTTTTGCAGCGAAATGAGCTGAGTTGTGTTTGCTGTTCACCAAGAAACTAGTTCGCTGCGTCAAGTTGCGATAATTTAAAGAGGTTACTCAGGTTTGTATATTCTTATATAATTTCGTTTTTTGCAAAATTAGTTTGGTGCATTTATACACACTTTTTGGTCAAATTGTTTGCATTTAAATGTAAATGTTAATGCACTCATTTTGATTTATGCAGCCCTGCTAGGTGAGCCAGTGACGTCACCCTTTTTGAATATTTTGTAAATTAGGGAACAAAATCAATATAAAAAACTATAATATTTTACAGAATCTTCTGAAAACTAAAATATATTGTTTATTATTTATTTGTCAATAAAATTTTGCTGGACTTTAATTCCCAATTGTCATAAAATTAAGTAAATATTAAAATATATTACTTTAAAAGAGTGAAATACCTGAAATACGAAGATTTAAAATGTTAATCTGATTTTAAAGTTTTAGATTAGTTAGTTTGATAGTTTTTTTTATCTGACATATAGATATTTAATTATAAAATTAAAATGCAACCTCTTCTACTTTTGTGTCACAGATTTATATAAAAACATTGAATCGTTACAAGTAGCGATTACTTTTTTATTGTCCATCTCCAATCGGCACTCAGCTGTTTGGCTGCGTTTGCTGTGTGTGCTGTTGTTTGCACTTACAGTTGGCGTCCATTTGAAAAGAGCAGTTTACAGAAAAAAATTTATTGTATTAAAATAGTTTTAAAGAAGCAATTAGTTAAACATATTTGTAATATCATCATGTACAATGCAGAGTGCACAGCTATTAAGGATATTAAGCCCGGACAGAAAAACCTGAATGTCATTTTCATAGTACTCGAGGTCTGAGTTTGTTATCGATAACAATAAAAGAAACGGCATTTGCTTTGTTTATATATTCATATAAATCTGCATTGCTTGGCAGGTGGGCGGTGCGACTGTCACCAAAGAGAACCGGGAGGTGCGCAACTTTAAAGTGGCCGACCCCACGGCCAGCATCAATGTGTCTATTTGGGACGAGCCCGGCAAGCTGATAGCGCCGGGTGACATCGTACGACTGACCAAGGGATATGCGTCCATTTGGCGCCACTGCCTCACCCTGTATTCGGGCAAGAATGGCGAGGTCTTCAAAATTGGCGAGTTCTGCATGATATTCAACGAGGCACTCAACATGAGCGAACCCAAACGTGTCGAACCACAGCCACCGGCCGCGCAGAGCGGCTTGGCCGTCGTCCAGACGCCCGTCGTGGCGCCCGTGGGCGTGGTAGTTGGCGCTGTGCAGCCACCGGCAAGTGCCACGCCCGCCGTCGTTGTGCCGCCCACAATTGTGAAGCAGTCGACACGCGGTGGCCGGGCGGGAACAGCGCGGGCCGGAGCACTGAAGGGGGAGCGTAGATAAAGCGGCTGGAGAACAAACTAATTATTAAAGTATGTGAAAGTTTTATTGCGAATCGTTGACAGAAAAAGTTGGTGAAAGATTTGGACAAGCGATTATATCTGTAAGAATTACGTACATACATATAATAATGAGAAATAGATATTGTATTTTTGTAAGACAACTAATAATGTGTTTGTGTGTTTATGTGTGTGCGTGCGTGTGTATGTGTGTGTGTGTGTGGAATTAGCTTAAGCTAGAGCTAGCCGCAACGCTTATGCCTTCTTCTTCTCGTAGTTGGCCTGAACGGCTTTCAGCAGCCAGCCAACCTCCTCGACGGTCTTGATCTGATAGTTGGCATAGGTCTTCAGCGTTGGCAGCTCCGAAACGCGGAACGTCTTGCCGATGCCGTGCAGCACCTTAATGGCATCCTCATCGGTGGTATCATCGCCCACATAGATGATCTTCAAGTTCTTGGCCCAGTCGGCATCGAAGTGCTTCTCCAGAATCATCTTGGCGCCCTCTCCTACAAAATAGGAACAAATTTGTTTTATAGCTTTTCGCTTGGATTTTTGCTTAAAACTAAAACTAAAACAATAATGCATCGGCTTTAAGGCATCTTTAAGCTGAAGCTGATAAGCGAGTGATTTAAGAAAATGTTGTCTGTAGTCTTGCGGCTTTATTTTAATATGCATTTAGACCCCTCTATTCGATTCTCATGAATTCAAGTAATTAATGCCTGCAGATTTTAAATTTTTCTGTGTAATGCATGTGTGTTATTTTATGTTATAATTAAATGTTTATTTTAGGATGGCGAGTTTACTTATTATCTCTCTCTCTCTCTCTCTCTTTTTCTCAACTATCGCTCTTTTTAGATTGTTGAATATCAAAAATTTTCAATAGTTTGTGCATTCTGGAGAATTAATACAGATAAAAGTGGTACAATAAACAAGTTTACTTTTTTTTTTTTAATATTTTTCTCAAATATTTTGAATCGTTTACTCGCTATATATATGTAAATCCATAGCCGCCTGCAGTGCCAAAGAGGGCAGAGATTTATCTATATGTATGCACACTAATTTCTAGGCGTTATTTTTAGGCGTCTGCGTGGGCGTGGAGTGAGAAAATTGTGTTTGGCCTGCAGCCCGTCAAGTAAATGTGTGCAAACCACATTTAAAAACCATTCAACTAGCTACACACATTTCCACAGATTTCTATATACTATATCATATAGAGCGCTGTTGCCTTTTGATTATTTTAATTATGCTGGTTTTTGGCTTTTTGTTTGTTATTTGTTTTTTTTTTGTTGCTTTGCCGCCTATTAACGCCACATTTTTGTTTAATTGATGACGCATTTGTATTCGTCTCCTGCCTGGTCCCGTCCCAAGTATTGCATTTTTTTTTCAGACGGCACCAACAATTCGGATCTTTTGTTGCCATTTCATAGTATGCGCTTGGCAGGCTTTCATTTTTCACGAGATATAAAGAAAATAAATAACTGAGCATCGTTTTTCTCTGTCTATGAAATTTTTGTTATTGTTTTTTTTGTTTTGCTGCTCTTCTGCAATATTTTTCCACTACAAATTTATTGCTCCCGCAGGCGGGCATAAAAATAATTAATATTTATTTGGCATTCGAAAATATTGTTTGTCTTTTGAATTATGCACATTTGTTGGGGCTCATTGGAAATGTCTCGTTTTCTATTTAGCCAGACGATTGGTGTATCATTATTTTTGGATTATATTTGGGTTTTTAATATATATGTTTTCCGTTAGGAATTCAATTAGAGAAAGAAAAATTTTCTTTGAAATTAAAACTTATTCTAAGGGTATTTTAAAGTCGGACTGTGACAATATATGAAAATAATATTCCATAATATGCAATTAAACTATTTATGAAATATTTTCAAAAATGATCATTATAATTTTTATAAGTAAATTTGCTGCTTGTTTTAAGTCATAAAATTTATATTCTCTGTTTATCTATAAAAACTAAATTTTTTTGACACATTTTGTAATAAGGAAATTTGCTCCAAATACCCTTGCTAAGTATATATATTTTTATGTTTCGATCGAATCAACGCATCATTTCCTAAAAACGTTTCGAATTAGATGCGCTTAATTTGATTTAAAAAGAAACTGCTCGATTGCTTCGTTATAATTACAAGTGTATATAGACCACAAATTTGTTGTTTTTATGTGTAGCCTATTTGTATCTTTAAAATAGAGACCATCATATGGCCCATCTCAAATAGAATACAATTCAACATAAAATACAAAAAAATGAAAGCGAAAATTTCTATGAGAAATTGCTTAAAATTTGTTAATTTATCATTAGGCAAGTAAATATTTGTATATATACATATATATATATGTATGTATTATCATATATGTATATATATGTGTATATATATATATATCTGAGGCTGGCGCGCTTTTGACATCAGTTTTCGCTCTGGCTGTTTGTCAAGAGGGGCGAACAAAAAATACAAAAGTTGAAACATTTTTATATGCTGACTGCTGCGACGACTGTCGGCATAAATTTTGAGATATATATTTGAATTTTCCATTTTTTTTTTCTTCTTCGGTTTGGTGTATAGATATATGTTTTCTAGAATTTCTGAGCGAAACGGCCGCCCACATACCGTGGACGAAAACAAGAAATAAATTTTGCGCCCGTGCTTTATAGAAAATAAGGCAATAATTAAATCATCGAAGCGTTCGGTTGAAAATCGAATTGTTTCGAACAGGTGCCGACGATGCAGACGACAGCAAATGGGCGGCAACAGTTGGCCAAATATCGATATGTATATATAAATATATATATATATATTGATATATATATTGATTTGTGGTTAGTTGCTTTGTTTTTACCCAATACCCAAACTAACCTTTGTCCCAGTTGACGCGTGGCTTGCCCTCCAGGGCGTAGGGCGTCTCGATCAGCTGGAAGCCATGGGACTGAATCAGACCCTTGGCCTCGGCAATCAGCTTGGCCTTCAGCTTGTCGGTGACACCCTTGTAGTGATAGGTTACCGAGATCTTCTTGTCCTCCACCCAGGCGCCGGACAGAACGACCTGCCATCATAAAATATAAATTAATTTAAATAATTTGAAATCGAAAATCGCACTTCTTTTACCTTCTCCTTCAGCTCGGCGACCAGTTTGTTGTGCTTCTCCAACAGCTCCTCGGGCATTTCGATCTTGAACTTCTTGCCGGATGGGTATTCGACCTCCAGGCCATGATTGCCAGCATAGGTAACATTGGGGAATTTCAGATGGTTCTTGATTTCGCTAAGTTCCCGTCCGGAGAACACAACCATGAAGATCTTCTCGTTGGCAGCCAGCTTCTTAATGTTAATCTCAGTATCCTTGGGCATGACGGACAGCTCCTCGGTCAGAGGCGCCAGTGTGCCATCGTAGTCCAGCAACAGGACAACCTGATCCTTATCGGGCGTGATGAAACTGAACATCCACCATTAGCCATTAGCTAATGGATCATCGATATTATTGATACTTACCCCTCCAGGGCCTTGACGTAATCCTCCTCCTTCCTCAAGAGCGGTGCCTTCTTTTGCTCAGCCATTTCGATGCTAGACTAACCGACTAGTTCTCTATATATAATCTGATATTATTTGCCGTATCTACCGGAAACAGTGCGACGTGCTGGACGTACCTCGACCGACTTAATACTAATGCCAAAGGCGCACCAACGCCAGCCCCAACGCTGCAGATCTCTATGTACAACGAAACAGCCTGAATTGTTCTCTCGACAACACTCACGTTCGCTCATGAGCGTGGCAACCCTGGTCGTCGCCGCCCGATTCTTGGCCAAGTAATGGCGCAGGTTATTTATGAGGCATATGCGCATAAAAAAAAGCACATACCATAATGGAACTTTATCTGTGTGTGTGAGTGTGTTCTATATATATATAGCGTCACTGTACGACTATAGCTATACACACAAGATCATCTTCTATATAGTATAGTTTGTATATATACCCCTAGGTGGTTGCTGACCGTCGATGATGTCTTCAAGCACCTTCGTCTGAGGTCGTTGGTGTTTTGGAATCATCTTTTTGGTTGACACACTTCTCACCGGGAACGTTTCTTTTGACTTTCCCTGGCAGCTGGCTGCCAAGTTTTCATTTATGTATATAGCCGAGGTACCAGCTGATCACCTTTAACAACAGTTTCAATAGTTCAGTACTTTATTTGTGGATCTATCTTATGTGGTTGTTAGCTATGTGAAATAAACACTGTAGTGCAGTGTTTACATTTAAGAACCTTATTTATTGGTTCTCAAAGAAGCCACTAAATCGCGGAGAATTGCTTGCTTTTGCTTTGTATATTTTCATTAGTCTGTCTGTTCTAGTTTCGGTACTTACTGTATCCTCAAATTGAAATAAGTGGTGTCTTCTTCCATGAATACATACTATATTTCATGTGTATTTGGAATCCGCCTTCGTCTGTTTTAGTTCGCATTTGTTGTGACATTAATTTGAATTTGTGTTTATATAGGCAAGATAACTGAACCGATGTACATTTATATTTTCAAACATGATTACAAATTTATAGTTAATACCGTGCGTGTTTTATGAAATAAAAATGACAGACCCAGTTACAACAACGAGGATCTGAGGTTCAAATTGTTTCTCAATACCTCTGTTAAAAGTGAACCGATTTTCCTATATGATGATACTTGATTTGATCTCTAGGTTGATTCTGTATGTAAGTTTTATGCATACTTGAAAAAAAATTTTTTTTGTAAATTTTGGTCAAAAAATCATGTACCCCCTAATTTTGGAAAAATTTTTTTTTTCAAAATTTAGAATTGCAAATTTATATTTTCCCATAACTTTGTTAAAACTCAACCGATTTTCATGTTTGATGGCATTTTGGTCATGATTTGCTCTCTAGATTGATTACGTTTCTACTTTTTTTGTATACTTGAAAAAAATTTTTTTTAGATTTTTGGAAAAAAAATCATGTACCCCCCCTTACTAATTTTCGAAAAAATTTTTTTTTTCAAAACTTAGAACTGCAAATTTATATTTTTTATCGATTGTGGTAGTCACAAGTAGTGAATAAATAACAATTAGGTTGATTCTGAGGGGGTCAAATTTTTGGTCAACTGATGCCAAAATTTAGATAAAGTTTGACATGAGAGTTCTCGGATCCATAGACTCCATTCCAAAAATTACTTCATTTCGAAAAATTTTTTTTTCTCATAACTTAGGTTTGCAAATTGCTTCTCAAAAATGATTCTATGTATTAAATATATGCATTGTGTTGTTTTCTGTTGTAAAATCACTAGAAACATAGTAAATTTTTAATAAATCAAAAGTAACTATATTAACAAAGGTATCGTTATATAGAGATTAACTTAACTTTAATTACATTTTAAATAAATTCACTAAATTGAATAGAAATTCTAAGAGACATAGACAGTGGCTATCCATTTGAGCAGATCCGTCATCAGGTCCTGCTTGGGCAAGCGGAAATCCGCGAAGGTTTGGATCTGTGCATCGGCTGCAATGCGGAACGACCGACCCAAGCCCTGAAGCACCTGAAGGAAAGAATTTGATGTCAAATAATAAATCGTGAAGTTGTGTGTCCGTTTTGGACGTACCCGCATGGCATCCTCGTCGGTGGTATCATCGCCCGCAAACACCACAAGCACCTCCTGTGCCCAGTTCGCGCCAAACTTGCTCTTCAGGATGTAGAGCGCCGCCTCGCCCTTGTTCCAATTAACTGGTGGCTTCGCCTCGATGGCCTCGTGCGCCTGATTGGCACGAAAGCCGTGGCGTTCACAGATCTCGGCAGCCAGCTGCTTTTGCTCATCCTTCAGCTCCGCGGGCGTGTCGCGATAGTGATAGGTGAGGGAGACGCGCTTATCTTCCACCCAGGCGCCGTTCTTTTCCACTCGCTGCTTCAGTTCCGCCACCAGGGCCGTGTAGTTCTTCTTAATGTCAGCGGGCAACTCGTAATCGTGACGCGAACCATCCGGATATTCAATTTCAAGTCCATGATTGCCCGCATAGGTAACGCCCTCGATGTTCACATGCGCCTGCACATCCTTCAGAGCCCGGCCCGAAATCACAGCCAGAAATATCTGCGGATGCTTGGCCAACTTTTGCAGCGTGGCCTCCAGTTCGACGGGCATTTTCGTCTTGCTGGGATTATCCGCAATCGGCGCCAAGGTGCCATCGTAATCCAACAGTATCGCCAGATTGGCGTGTGTGTTCAGGTAGCTGATAAATAAATACAGAGTGTCAGTTTCCAGTATTTCAGGCGGAGATACAAATTTGCTTCTGTCAACATTTTTTTTTGAAATTAACCGATTTTTTTGGGGACCCCTTTTTAAATAAATCCATGGATTGACATCTAATTTAATTGCACATTTCAATCTTTAAATCAAATTTTAGTTCAATCAGAAATTTTAAACTTCTATAGCTTTTAATAGCAAATTGCAGATTTGGGCTAATTTTAAAATTTGTATCTTATATTTGTTGATTTTAATGGGGAATAACTTTAATTTTGATAGGAAAATTCTTTAGATTAATTTTGCATTTAAATTTAGAATCAGATTTTCCTGTAAATTTATTTTAAAATTTTTCCGAGCTCTTTACCGAGCATTTTCCGCTATTTCAGCAAATTTGCAAATGTTTATCTTCACAATTACTCGATTGTTTTTTTCCGTGTATATATTCGCTTGTCTGCTTAATCTGTCTTATCAGCAACGCTCATTACATGACTTCCTTTCGCTGGCAAGGTCAAATAGATAGTGATGCTGATTTAATCGCACTTACCCGGGCAGATTCCGCTCGAAATCCTCGAAGCGACTGATAACTGGTACAACTTGTTTCTCCGGCATTTTGTCAGCTGCTGATTAGTTTCACAACCAGGCTCAAAATCGGTTTCGTGTTTAAAATTAGCACTTGCACTGGAATCGAGAATTCGTGAATGTATGTATTTATATGGATTGAGCTATTGCTGTTGTTCTCTATACGACGGCTCGGCGGGCACTGTGAGTGCCTGGATTAGCGCAGTTTGCTTTTTAAATCGGTTGGTTCGATAGTTCGTCTCGACTGATAACAAATCTCGTTCGTTCGCTCGAGACGCTAGCGGGCTTGTGTGACGTCGCTAGTATTTCTCACTTGCTCTCTGATCACTCATGTTTATCTAATCGAACCGTGAACCTACCACTTGAGAATCTCCACTAGACAACCTGTTCCGTAATGGATTACAAACGATTTGCGGCTTCTGTCGCCGCTGACTTGAGTTTTTATAATAATTCGTTGGCGCTGTTTCCTTAAACACTGTTTTTTGTTTTTGGGAAAACAAAGGCGACGCTTTTCCCGATCAGTTCTCCGTTCTCAGTTCTCCGATATGCATCATGCCTTGGCTTCGTGGCAGTTGCATGCTCCCCATAACATTGTTTGGGGCAATGCGCCCGCGTTCCAAGTTCGTTTGAATTAAACAATGGATTTCGGCAAAGGCATTTAAAGCATAAATTAACAAATTTTATAACTTTCTTTTCTGTTTTGTTTTCATTTGATAAATTCCAACCTAGCAGGGAGTCGCTAAACAGACAGGGGCTTAGCTTTAATTTTGATACCTGTCCCTGAATTGTGTACAATTGATGAGGGAGGCGCCATCTAAAAATAATCACAAAACAACAAAGTAACAAAGCTTTCAATAGGAGGAATGGCTGAAAAGAGATATAAATTATATTTTCGCAGAAAAGATTTTATTGAATTCGTCAATTCGCGGAAAACAAGAAAATGTCTCGATGTATCATAGCAATAAAAAATAAAACACCGTTTTACGAGGTTGCTCTTAAAAAATCGACTTTATCCAATCATTTTTTATAGTTATACAAACAAAAATGTGTGCACAAAGTAATACATTTTATCATAAGAAAAGTATTTACTTTCGATTCACTTTGAAATAAAATCAAACGTTAGTTACAAATTTCCTAAACAATTTTGTTTATTCAAAATACGGATATCTTCCATATAATTTCCACACATATTCATAGAGACAAATCAGACAATATATATTTTAATTATATTTTATTTTAATTATATCTCTTTAATTTTATAGTACTTTTATTATTATAAAGCTAGCTCAAAATACAAATATAGAAGCTGTTGTGAATTCAATATTTGGCTGTTAGGGAGTCATTTTATTAATAGTATGGAATATGACCAAATTTTAACATATTTGGCAAAAGCTTCAACAAATATAATAATTGTATATTAAAATCATAAACTATTTGAATATGAAGCACTACCCGGAAGAAGGGCCAATCTGTAAAGTAAAGTGTTCAACATGTGAACAGTTAGAATATTGAAGTAAGGTCAGTTAAAGAACAATTGCGGCATGTGGAGCACTTGGAGTGGCTAATGTATCACGCCGTCTGATTAGTCTGCATGACTGCCAAATCTGCTTTAAGCATGCTAGAAGCACATGCTCTGCCCCACAATTCCCAGACCCGGCCGGACCAGGGCCAAACTGTTTACTCACGATATTTGCCTGCACAAGCGATAAATGCTCGCATTTATTGGAGAGCGGCAGCTAAACAAAACAGCGCCTAATCTAAAGTCAACAAGCTGCTCTCCATCTCATAAAAGCCCATATATATGTATATATACATATACATATATATGTATATATATTTGCAAATGCGGGCTGTCGGTTGCCCATTAAGTTAGCCCTAATTGAGACCACTAATCGAATGCTCCTTTGGGCAGTCACAGCTGGCGGCATTGTCGTAAAACTCTCAGGCGCTAATGCGCTTTAATTAAAACTTGATATTGACAATTAAAACACGAGAAATCACATTGTCAACAAGTGTCTGGCCTCAAACGTTTGATAGGCGCATTCCAAATATTATCACAAGCATTTCATAAATAAGCTGACACAAATTTTTCCATTGATCGGCACAGATTTCAATTTTCTTCTATTGATCTTGAGCTATGCAAATGTTTTTCACTTACTTTTAATTGCTCTAATAAGTTGTCACTATTTTTGGCAACTGACAACGTAATTTCTAATAATAAGGTTAATTGGTAAAGCATTTTTAAACGTTTGCAGATGTTTTTTTTTTACTATCAAAGCTTTTCAAAGCTTTTTTTTTAGAAATATATTTTCTAGTTTTTAAACTAGCTCACACCGTAAATAGAAATAATTTTAAAACGGACTATCGAATTTATCTTCGTTAATACTACTGACGAATATAATATTGTATTGCATTACATCGTGCATTACTTTGTACCAGTGAATCGATAGCCAAAAAGTGAACTTACATAGAGTTCAAGTGAATACTGTTTTGGGACATATTTACCATGATACCAAAAGTTATCCCACATGTTCTAAATACCTTTTCGTACTAAAAGACTTCACTTCTCTTCTTTTAATTGTGGCATAATCCTAAAAGTATGCTATACACATATAAGCAAAAATGTATTCGAAATAGAAATTCAGAACATTGACCGCGTACCTATTTAATTTGGACTTCAATTCACAATCTTTGTTATTAATCAATGTATACTACAAGGCTTGAATATTATTCATGCAAGGTTTAGAATTGAAAATTAACCCTTTGCTTGACTTTAAAGTCTAAAAGTCGTTGGGGTTATTTGCTATTCAATTTAATCTATATTTTAAAATGACAAGTCATTCAAGATAACGCTTTTTAATAAATTTAATAAAATTAGTTTTAAATAAATAAAACATTCAATTGAATCCGAGCTGCATAAGAAGTACAAACATATTCTGCATGGATCTAGTCAGCTAAAAATAATGCATTCTACTTGAATTATTCTGTGCTCTGATCGTGCAGAGAATAATATCCATTAAATGCAGATCCGTAAAGTTACATTTATTGACGCTCTTCGAATGAATCAGAACTGATTTTATGCATGCATCTGTTTTCTACATTGTAACCAGTTCTACCTTCACTTGCACTGCGGGCAATCCCCTCGGTCTAAATACTCACACACACACACACACACACACGCACGCACGCACACCTATGCGTGCTTATTTAATGACGGTTTAGTATGAACAACACAGAATTAGCAATCAATACCAAAATATATTTTCGCTGACCCTCGCTTAAAAACGAGCGACGGGACTTTTGACGGCCTCAGACGCGATTTGGCTCCGCAGTCAATCAGACAAACTCGTGGGTCTCTCACAAAAACATGGAGGTTTCCCATATATTTGGTTGGTCATTTTGTGTTTGTTTACTCAAATCAAAAATATGAAAATAAACAAAATTTTTAAAATTCCCAATTACAGTTTTAACCTTGCTGATCGCTGGAGCAGCCGCATATCCGCAATTCCCGAATTGGGATCAAGATAACTTCAATGACCAGAATCGGAATACATTTATTAGGGGACAACCGATTAGGCCATCCAGCTCTACGACGACGCCGCAACCAACCACAGCATCCCCGCGTTACTTGGCCTGCATCCAATCCTGTCCAGCGACCAGTGAATATAATCCCATCTGTGGCAGCGACAATGTCAACTATTATAATTCCGGGCGTTTCGATTGTGCCGTTCGCTGTGGGCAAAGTGAGTTTCTTCAATTTGAATGTGATCGCCATAAAGAACTGATTTTCATAACTTTTATTCCTAGATGTCCGGAGTCTGCATTTGGGAATCTGCGATCCAGCTGGATGAGAATTTTGATGGTTCCAGTACCTAGTCTGTTTTCTAATCTACAGTTCAATGCTCAATGAATGACCTTAAAAAATATATATGAATATAAACAAGCGAGAATTAATTACCCAAAAGCTGTCTTGACCAAGTGATGCCCTATACTCAAAATAAACTACGTATACATGATGATGAAATTAAATTTGGTTTCAATTTTAAAAAAGTCTTTAAAAACAAAAAAGAAAAGTGAAGGAAAACCATTTGTTAAGTACTTAAATGAGTTAATAACTTTTTCTAATCTTTAACTGAGAAGGCATATACCCTTCATACAGGTTTACGGGGTATACCAAACAGATTGATCAACTAAGATTTGAATGCTCACACTCGCGCTCTTGTCTAATGTATAAAAGGCCGACTCTGAACAGTCGCAGTCGAAACGTTTCGCCGCTTGGAGCTGCTACGCAAAGATTTACGCGAGAGAGAGAGAGAGAGATATATGTATATAGAGAGAGATATACTATAAACAAAATGCTGAGAGCAGGTCTTTTTCACGTATGCGGTAAGTGAAATATTCCCACAATTGATGGAGTTTCACATATGAATTCGTATACATAACTAGTTATTTTGGCGCTGCTGTGCGGTGCCCTTGCCGTTGACTACTCCAATCCCAAGTCGCAGGTGGAGTATATAAGCGTGCAGCCAGCAGATAAGCCGCATATAGTGCCTATAACACGACCTCCATTGCTCAACTTAACGCCGCCACCGCCGCCGGGCAATTCCAAGAATTTTGCCTACAATCCAAAGACTCAAACGTGGACACAGATTGGTCGCCACGATCCACAGCCGGATGAAGATACTCTGATCTGGAATCAAAGCAACGACAAGTGGCTGACCAAAGTGCCGGGATCTTGAAGTTCTTAACACAGAATGTTAATATATATAATCACATTTATATTATATTTTGATGGCACGTAAAGTTGGAGCTTACTGTTTAATCAAAAGCGTATTAATAAAATGTTCTCCATACTTGAGAATATCGATCATTTTTGAAATCGATCTATTTGTATAGAAATCTTGAATATGTTTATGAATTGTAAATTCCACTTTTAATGTTGTTGCTTGTTTTTTTCTACACACGAAAATAAAAATACAACACGAGTCGTGCTCTAGTCTTATTATTACTACGATACAATGCATATATATGTATATATATTTTATATGCGATTTTGTCAGCGATGATGCCGCAGTGCTGTCGTTGTCGACGCCGATGACGTCATCTGCTGTTGCCTCATGCGGCACAATTCGTTGGCACTGTAGTTCAGCTTGCGCATCGCATTCTCCGAGAACTTCTCGAACTTGTCCGTCAGCTGGGCCAGTTGCTCCTTCAGCAGGTGCAGCTCGGCGTGCCACTCGCCCGCCGGATGAGCCTTCAGATCGTTCGCCTTGCGCAGCTGCTGCGGCACATTTGTGGCTGAACGCGGACGCAGCAGCTCGTTCATCTGGAAATATTGCGCCTGCGTTGCATATGCGGGCTCCTGTTGTTGTTGTTGCTGTTGTTGTTGTTGTCGTTGTGGCACCGGAGTCGACACCGGCTTATCGAGCTTCTGCCGCTGCAGACTGCGACTGAACATGTGATAGTTATTCTCGAACTGGCGCCGTCGGATGCTCATGTTGCGATCCCGTCGCTCCGCCACCAGTTTGTAGATGTTCAGTTTGATGTCCTCCGGCAGCTGGGAGCGATCGCGCGGATCATTTGGACGCACCGTAAACTTCAGCATGTCGCGCGACGTGCGCAGCAGAGCTTTGCGTTTGCAGTAATGCACAAGTGGCGCATTGCGCAGCAGCCGGGAGAAGAAGATGCTCTCCAGGCGCGATATCAGCTCCGCCTGACGCACCAATCGGTCCAGCGTGGCGGACACCTGCAGTCCCTGAATATCGCTGACGGCCAAGCCGAGCATCAGGTTCGTCAATATCACTGTAACCAATAGGACAAAGGCTAGGAAAATGATATGAGCCGTAACGGGAAACTTCACCGCATAGTCGCCATAAAAGATATCCTCGAACTCCAGCTCCCCCGACATCATGGTGAACGATTTCAGAAACGACCACGTTATGTTCTCAAACGCCGGATAGTCATTGAAGAGCACGGCAAAGCTCAGCCCAAAGGCAATCAGCAAACAGATGTAGGCCATCAGGAACTTGCCAAAATTTACGGCCACTAAAAATGTTTTCAACCAGAGTTGAGTTGAGTGAATTTCATTTTTTAGTTCTAAGACTTTGGCTCATACCCTTGGTAAACATTTGCACATAGACGCCAAATATGGGAAACCGACCCACCAGCATCATCAGCTCCAGCCAGACCAGCAGAATGACCACCGCTGCCACGTGATGCTGCCACATGGGCACCGCCAACAGGTCGCCAGTCCATAGGATTTCCGGTGTCTGCAAAAATATATATTTTAAATAAATATAATTTAGGAAACTTATTGCAACTAATTAAGCACTAAGATGTTTAAAACTCAGATTAAGATCAGCAATTAATTTAATTATAATAAATTTGTATTGACTGAGTTTTTTCAAGTTCTTTATAAAAATCATAAAATTTGTCCAAAAGTTAAATTTTGTAAAATATTTATACATAATACTTAAATATATTGTAATTTGAGTATCAAAATCAAAGTAATTATTATATAAATTAAATAAATACATACCACACATAACAACACACCAAAGACAATTGTCCACTGTAGCCAGTTCTCCCAGTACTTGGCATAGCCGTGCAGGCCGTGCGCCATTTGGAACAGCTCCTTGCCGAGCAGCATGAGATTCAGGACAATCACAAGGTAGCCAATGGTGCTCACATATTTGGGTGCCCGGCACGTCTCGCCCTCCTTGCAGCTGCGCACATAGACACCGATCACGTAGAGGGTGAAGAGCATCACGAAGAAGGTGTGGTAGGCGAGGCTCATCAGGAAGAATTTGCGAATGCGGCGCCACTTGAGGAACAGAAACGTTTCGCATAGCGGGTGCATGAGGATGCGCTTCTGTCCCACTTCGATGAGGCTCAACATCAGCTCCGCCTCGCCCTTCTCCGAGGAGGAGATGGGCACGAGCAGACGAAAGTCCAACTTGATCTGGCAGTCCACATCGCCGATCTCGTGATCATTGACCTCAATGGAGTTGTCCAGCTTTTGCATTAGCTTGGGTATAATCTCTGGACAGCGACGCACGATGTACGTCAGGGCCGAAGTGTGTCCGGCGGTGCGAGCCGTAAGATCCGCGCCATGTTCTGCAAACGAAAGAAGTGTTTAAAATTATTGGTTGATGCGTATTCCGTATCGAATAAAGTTAAAAAAGAAAAAATACGAATTAATAAAATACGAATTAATTAAATTTAATTGATTGATTGTCACAATTATTTATCTTGTTTACTTTTTAATTTAATCAATAGGAAACAGAAACATACAACAATGTAACTCAAACTCTTTAATTGATTTTTGATTTTTTTTTAACGAATTCAAGCAGTTTTGATTTAAAAACTACGAAAATATTTCAGTTGGTTTGCACAATTATTTGACTTAATTACTTATTTATTATTTACATCATACTATTAATTTAATAGGAAATTAAAAACAGAAACATAAAACATTATAATTCAGAGTCTTCAATTGATTTTTGCAAACTTTTCCAAACTAAGAAAAAAAAAATTCTGAATCCAGTAGTTAAACTGAAAATGTTTTTTTTGGTTTAAGTTTTGCATTACGATTTTTAAGACGTTTTATGTTGGCATTATCGGTTATATATACTTACCTATGAAGATAAAGACACAGCTGCTGTACTCGTTGAGTGCGGCCAGGTGGAGCGGGGTGTAGCCGTAGTCATCCGCTTTGTTGACATCGGCGCCGGCCTTAAGCAGGGCATTGCAGCAGTCGAGACAACGGGACTGCTTGACTATGGCCGCATGCAATGCGGTGCGTCCGTCCCGGTAAACGGCGTCCACATTGGCGCCGTGCTTCAGCAGAATCTCGACGCTGCTTAACGACTGGGAGAGACAGGCCAGATGCAGTGGCGTCTGCTGGCTGGCATTGCGACAGTTGACATCGGCCCGGTGCTCCAACAGCAGCCGGACGCATTCCGCATAATCGTTCTCCGCAGCTGCATGGCCAGCAAAAATGTCAGCTTACAACAAATGCCACATTCCGGTACTTACCCAAATGTAGTGCCGTCACTTTGCCCTCGCCGAACTGGGAGCGCACATCGGCATTGTGATTCAGCAGCATCTGCACGCATTTGGTGAATCCGGAGGCGCAGGCGGTGTGCAACGGTGTCTCAGTGTACACCTGGGGCGTATTGGGATCGGCGCCGTACTTTAATAGTATTTCCACACAATCGACCGCATCGCCGTCAATGGCATAGTGCAGGGCAGATCGCCTGTTAATGCCGATATTAATGTTCGCCTTGCGTCGCAGCAACAGTAAAATGCACTCCACGCTTTTCGAGCTGAAAACAAGAAAATGTTTACCAGGCTTATGCTCATTTACTCAGGTTCATTGTAAAGTAAATGTTATCCACTCGGTAAATAATTAAATTTTAAATTTTATATTGGGAGAGGAAAATGTTTATCGATGTAATCATTGGGCGTATCCAAAAAAATTCTAACTTTTGATTTGACACCACTTCAATGGCTTTCTGAAGAAACTGATTTTAGATATCTTTAAAGGTTAGTGAACTTTGGATTTTGTCAGCTTTAATTTTGGCACTTAAAAGATATGCGAAGCAATATTTGGTATCGATTCACCTGGCAGCACAGTGCAGCGGCGTCACTTCCTTCTTGTCCTCCCAGCGATTCGGATCCGCGCCTCGATCGAGCAAAACTTTGGCTATGGCCGCATTGGCGCGACAACAGGCAAAGTGGAGCGGGCTGCGTCCGCGGCTGTCGGAGGTGTTTGGATCCGCATTGTAGTGGTTCAGCAGGTAGTTAATGTTCTCGACAGAACCGTACATGGAGCAGCACAAAAGCGCCAGATTGCAATCGCTTGGCTCGATCATCAACTCTGCAGAACGTGGTGGAAATAAGTGGCAATAAAAATATCATCGGTCGCTTTTCGCTCTCACCCAAAAAGCAGCCCGATTTGACCATATCCAAAATATGCCGCCCGTTGGGCACCGCGCACAGCGTCTCCTCGATCTCTTGCGGCTGCCAGAGCACCTGGCTCTCCTGCTGGCGTGTGAAAATCTCGTGGGCCTCATTGCTGAAGACGGCATCGCTGTTGGCCTCGCTCGAAATGCTGCGCTTATCAAACAGCAGTTCCATATCGGCCGTCTCGCTCTCCGACTGCCATTTCAGATCGTTTTCCTGCCAAGACAAACAAACCAACCAATCTGTTAGAAAGAGTGGGGAGGGGGAATAGGGGAGGGGTGGGAATGGGAGGTGGGTACTTACGATGATAGAAAAGCGCACATTCTCCATTCTGTTGATTTGTTTACACTTATTGTGTGGCCTACAAAATAAACTAATTGGTTGACCATAAGGAATCTGGCCACAGCATTAACATCGTGTGTCCGCCAACTCATTCACGCATTATTCATCTTATGCCCCATACGCTTTTTGTGGTGTGGCCTGCAATCAATCTCCGGATCTGTCCGTCCGCATTGGCAATTTGCGTGCTCTGCTTTCTTGATTTTCGTATATCGTTTGTTTATTTGGAAATCTCCAAAATATTGAATTGTTTTTTAAATTGCTGCACGCTGTACGTGCCAATTATAACAGCTCCCCCTTTGCGTCGTTCAACCCGTTGCTTGCCACTTTTGATGATCAGCGTTTTTCCAGTCTACGTTTACCGTTATTCGCGTTTCGTGCTCGACGAGGTGCTAATGTGTACTGGCTGCGGGATCGATCCGACAGCATCAAAAAAGCCTGCACGAGTTTGGGTTCAATATATATTATGCATATACTCTTTTTTGTATACCCTGTAAATGAGTAGAGTAGGGTATGATCAACTTGTGCCAGCTTATGTAACATCAGAATATATTTATATCGATGATGTAATGAATTATATGGTAATCAATGCAGACAAAACAGGGTATCATACACTCCAAAATTTTAAAAAAGTGCTAATATTTAAGAAAATTAATATTCCGAGTGTCGCTTTATTTAAGAAGGAGTAGTTGGAATAGAGGATGCAGAGAACGAATTCCAAATTTCTTTTGTCACCTGTATTAAACTCAAACTCCACGAAATAAAGGGCTTGAAATATTTGAGTTCAAAATGATTTTATACCCTTTAAGTTGATGAATAATTGCCTGCAACTGACTCTTAATTTGACTGCTCTTTAAATTGATAAAAATGTGATCGAATTCGGCTCTCTTTTGGTGTGCAGCAGATGCTCTGCATTTGTTCTAAAAGCTTCTGAAAGCTTTAAACTAACGAGCAAGAGAGAAAATGCTTAAATTGCTTCAAATGGGAACAGTGGGATGCATACATGAAAAATAATTTAATTCAATAACAAATAAACATTGCAAAATTTACGGATTTTCATTTGGAACTTTGTAGTCGGTTAGTCCTTACTTTACTATATTACTGAACCAAAAACTATACAATAATATATTTTCGAGAATTTTTAAACTTTATTCTTAACACAAAATAAATTAAAAAAAAATTGTCTGTTTGCTCAATAATTTAATAAGATTGGCGACCTTGACTTTGATGCGAATGTGTCCTTCGGTTTTTGGGGTCGTGCGGAAACTGTGTACAAGATTAATAAATTACCAGGCAACAACTCGCACAAGTTTACAACTCATCTTTGCAAATTAGTTGTTTAAGCCGCAAATAAATCGTGGATGGGGGGGAATGAGAAGTTGTTGATTGGACCGTGGGGTAAGGACACCTTTTTGCTGCCGCTGTTGGTGCGTAAACAAAGTAAATGCAAAGTGACAGCAGCTATGATGACGATAGCATTTGACCTGCGGGGGTTAAAGGTAAGGGAGCACAAGTAGGCAAACTGACGCAGGCAGCCACCTGCGGGAATAGTTGGGGTTAGCAGCGAGGGGATCGGCCCCGGGCAATCAAGCGTAATGAATGCGCACACGCAGTGCCTGCCAAAATGGATGCTCAGCCCATTCCGACGGTGTCAGTGGGATTCTAACCTGTTGTCACTTGTCGAAACCAATTAGTGGCCGGGATACAACGCCCACAGCTGCTAAAGATCGTTTTAGTGAGTGTCCCACTACCAAATACCCTTTATATTAATGTGAAATGTTGCCAGAATATTTCAACAATTTCAAGTAAATCAAGCAATCAAGAAACCAAGTTATTTGGACAATCAAAAACAGTTTTATATATTTGTATATAGATTTTATATTTTTTGTTGCAATATTATCTGAACAAATATTTATATGAATGAATGAAAATTAAATTGTGTACTTACTATTAAGCTATGCTAGCCTATGGTTCGGGGGGTGGGAAAAACAGATAGGGAGGCCACCTGCCGATGTCAACAGGTTGTTTACATTGCAGGTGCGCGTGCGTGAGTCTGTGGCACGTGTACACAAGTTGTACGGCTGTCTGTGTGTTGGCCTAACATTAATGATGTCTTATTGCTGGCAGAGACAAAAATAAAAAATAAAAATAATAGAAGACACGTGTGCTCCAACTTTGGCTGAAGGTCAACTGAAAACAACAAAACAACTCCCGCAGCGCCAATTTGAGACCCAAATCCAGCTATATTTATATATATTTAATGTTAATAACATGCAATACAAATTATGTACATATTTTAAAATATTTTCTGCTCTATTTATATTATTTTGAAGTTTTTAAACTTGACCGTTAAACGCAGTAACAGACGCTGTTATGTTGTGCGCCAGTTTAACATGCTGTTATCGCTCAAAATAGCTATAACATACTGTTAACCAGACAAAGCTGCGCATTTGGTTAGCGGGTTTGAAGCTAAAAGCTAAAAGCTAAAATCTAAAAGCTGCTTAAAATGTAATAAATAACATTAATTACCTATCTGTTAGCATGCTGATGCTAACTGTTGCTGCTGCTGCTGCTGCTGTTGTTGCCGGCATTGGTTGCTTTGTTTTTGTTGCTGTTGCCGACGTTTATTCGCCTGTTTCAAAGCCAGCGCAACGGACGCGTCGCCGCTTTGCCGCCAAACTCCCATTGCGAGAATACCCGTGTTGCCGCCGTGTTGCTGTTTGACGTGTTGCTGTGGGCGTGTTGTGCACTTCCGTGTCAAAATTCTTTTTGCATTTTACAACTGCACGAAGTGACGGACTGTGGGTGGAGACCGTGCTCACATTCCGTAACTGTTTCAACGCTCTCCAGTTGACAACGTCGCGCAGTCGCTACGCGTTTTATTTTGTATTTCTTTTTTTTATCGTTGTTGCTGTTGTCGTCGGCTTGTTGCGGATTTTCATTATTGGTTTACAATGGCCTCTTGCTCGCGACGCAATAAAGAGGCATCGGCATCGGCGTCGAAACTTACTAGAGGGGGTAGTTTAAACATGTGCATATAAAAGCATAATTGCTTTGTGCCTTTGGCTTAATACGCGACAGGAACCTAAGCGCGAAGGTTCTTTAACCGATAAACAACTAAAATTAAAATTGAAAACTGAATTAATGAAATTAAGTGGAATAAAATAAAGGAAATTTAAAATTTGAAATATATTAATAATTTCCTCTTTCTGGCACACGGTGCGTATACTTGGTTTTTGTGTGTGTGTAGAAAAACAAATACTTAAGCATTTAAATAAACAAAACATAATTTAAAAAATATTTGATTCGGTTTTGTGTTAAATGTGTAAACAATTGAAAGGCATACAGTGGCGTCGTTAAGGTCATTAAGGGGGGTACGAAATTACTCGAAAAGCATATCCAACGACCTTCACTGGTGGTTTCTACCGTGATCATATTTTAACCAAATTTGATTGCCCGTCACATAATTTCTATTCGCTTAGCTCTGTTTTATATATTTTTCAATGACCTGTTCAAAGGGCTCTTAAATATAATTACAACATAGAGATGTAAAAACATGCCTTAAGTTTAAATGAAAAATATGTTGGCCAGAAAAATTAAAATTAGCTTGTGTGTATCTTTCAGATACAGATACAAAGAGTATTTAAACTTCCATACTCAGAACAAAATGATGTCTTTGCTGTTTTCATCATTTTAATTAGCTTTAGATAGTTTCGTGTTTTTCCGGTATGATTTGCGACGCTGACTTTGAAAAATATGAAAGAAAATATAGAAAACTAAGAAAATTGTTGATGTCTACAATGTACGCGCTTGTAGATTTGATTTGTTTGATTTGTTTTAAATTTGGCAGCAAGGTCATAGAAAAAAATGAAAAGCGAATTCGTTGCACAGCTTGGCGGTCAAAGTGTGTTTGTGTTTCAAAGAGCCAATTTAATGTGGCGAATTGCAAAAAGCCCAAACCACTGTCATAAAGCTACTTGCTAGTTAATAGCACCAACCGAATGCGAAACCCGCAACCACACGAGACGTCTACTTGAGGCGTTTATTTGAGAAGCCGCAAACAAAAGCGCTAACATTTTTATTGCCTTGCAACCGCAGATGTCGTCATCGGGCAGCAGCCGGCGGTTATTGGTTGGGTGGTGTGCGTCGCACCACCGGTGACAATCGCCGTATCATAATTCATTGTTCATTGGAATTGAGTGGCGCCTACGACGCGTTCATTTACGAGTTGATCGTAAAGCCATCGGAGCAGCTACACGTTACATACATTACGCATACGACGTGTGCGCCGGGAAAAAGTAGCTAAATGCTACTTTAAAACATAATTTAAACATACTTACAATCGAGCTAAATGAGCCAGAAAATATGCAAGAAATCAATCTATATTCAATGAATTTGATATATATATTGAACAAGCGATAAGAGATAGTGAGCAAATAAAATTATTCACATTGTTGATAACAGAAATATACAAATTGCGCGCCCGAGCAGGGACCGGCATCAAAGACGGACTTTTTTTTAAGGTCTATTCAAGATAAATTGTGTCTAAACGAGCAGAAACACAAGCCTTAAGACACAATTGAATTGAATGAAACGGGAAAACGCTCCAATTCAATATATACCCTATTATGTGTATGACAAATTATGAATTTCGAAAGAAAAAATTATTATGAAATGTTTATTGCTTGGGGCATAGAGAGAGTTTATTGGTTTTTGAAGCGTCTTTGTAGTGGGTAGTTTCGAGCTAAATTAAATTTGATGTTTTTTGTTTAAAATGTAAAAATATATGCCAGAAAATTATAAAGCCTTATTAAGCCAAAAGAAATTAATTTTAGGAAACTTAAAGATAATATATAGATACAATTATCTTAAATGTACACTTGTTAAGCTTAAAGGCAGTGTATATAAATTTTATGTTTTATATGAGGCCCAAGTGGAAGCTGTTCTTATTTACCTTCCCATGAGGCCAATCTGTCTAACTTATACGTGGCGTTCTGACCAGTGGCCAAAATAAGCACGTGTTGCCCTGTTCGCATCAAATTAATACCTATCCCACTGAAACACGCACAATAGCTTAGCACATCTTCCACACACACACACAAATATACATATATATATAGATATATATGGGCATATGTGTGTGTGGATGTTTATAATGTAATTACTTGTGGTTTTTATATCAGATTACTTACATTGTTCTTTACAGACCATGAGTTTGAGTTTTTGTGTGTTGCTCGTCGCATTTATTTTTAGTTAAACGTCGCTTATCACTCACATTCTATTCGCGTATAGCCCCTAGTTACCCCCTTGCTATCCAGGTTGTTGGTCAGCTGTGTGCGAAAGTTGATGAACAGTCCAAAATGGCATTTATGATGCTTGACTTGTATTTATGGGGCTTATCCAGGCAGGCCCTATGGCGTCATGAGTCGCTTCTCTTTCGGTTGTAACTCTCTGAAAAGCTTATAAAGGACACTACACATTCTGCTCCTAATGATAAAGTGGTGTTATTTATTTCTATATTAATTCCTATTCAAAAAAATTTTTAATATAATCTACTTTATTATTTTATATTTATGTATTATATATTATTATTAATTCTTTATTTTGTGAAACAAATTCTAATACAACATTATGTCAAACATTTGTTTATGATTTATTTTCCAATTTTTTGCACTGCTGAAAGGGTATTCCATAATTGAATATATCCATGTCATATATACATATGTATATTGTGCTGTTTTTCTGTTCATGCACCCGGCATTCGCGTACAAATCCCAATTTTTTTGTTTTCTTTTTTTGTTGGTTATTTTTTTTTTTTGCTAATATTCTGTTCAAGGTTTTATGGAGCAGACGGCTCGTGGTTACTTATCCAACCCACAGTGAAATGCGCGTCAAAATAAATACCATGGAGTTGTTGGGGTGACGGGCGCGGGTTGCTGGACGAGGGAGGTTGACCGCCAACTCTTCGGCGCGACGCTGGGTCTAACAATTTCACATTTTCAATTTCAGGGCCAACAATAAGTGCGGCTACCAATGGCAACAGTTGCTGTTATACCCTGTAGCCATCAAAGGTGTAATAACAGGGTATATCAACTTGTTTAATTATTTTTGTTTATTGTTTATTATATTTTTTTTGGGAGCGCATTTCCTTAAATCTTTAATAATGCTAATATATAAATCACAAAAACTAGTGCTTCTAATAGTTAACTTTAATTTGCACAATCGATTATTCTATATACTATAAGTGGTTTTTGCAACTACGGAGTATCTTTCAGTCAGGCATTGACAACCATATCACTCTTGTTATTAATGTTAACTCAGTAGTCGATTGTCGATAGCTGGTAATGAAGTGAAATGACAAGCACAAATGCGTTGGTTGGGCAGAGGTGCGAGCAGTCGAGGTGCGAGGTGCGAGGTGCCTGGGGCTGGGGCTGGTGGGAACTCCCGCAGTCATCAACAAGCGATGCGAAAGTCGCGTCGCCGCAACTGCCGCGCTTCCCATGACCTTAGTGGGAAGCGGAATTGCTTTGGCACCAAGATACGATCCACGGCAACTGAGCTGTTGCTTCATTGTCGAACTGTCGGCGCACTTGTTTTTCAGCTATTGCTATTTTGTTATTGGTCAGTGGTTAGGTTGATTTATTTTCAATGGAATTTCAGCGGCATAATCATCAACAACGACGCAACGCGGACACGGCACGTGCCTGGCAACGAGCCATAACCCAATCTAAGCTCAATTTTCGTGGACCGAGAGCCAAGCCGTATGAAATGTAGCACGCAATATGTTTTGATAAACATAAACAGGTCATCAACCCGATGTCAGACCCCCATCCAAACCAAATAACCCAAAACAAAAGTGAAGTAGCAGACACATTCTTACCGCCAGCTATACCCACTACCTTCTTCAAAGGAGTGAACAAGTTTTTAATTCAATGCCTATGCCAAGGTCCCATTGACTACGGTCAGTGGTCCTTGATAAATGTGTGCTAGGTGCTGCCTGTTGGCATTAGGGCTTCTCACAAGAAACTCCTTTCTCTATTTTAATTGCGCAATTTGTTCTTTGAACTGAATATAATTGCTATAATTAAAATACAAAGAGGATTTAAACATACAATGTTGGTAATTATGATTAGGTAATTATCAATTAAAATTATTGCATAACAATGACTTGAGTTAACAGTCAAAGAAAAATAATGACAATTACATAACATTTGATTTGATAATAGTTTAACAATTATTACATGGTATTTATCATTTAAAACATTTAAAACATAATTTAATGTAAGTCTCAACTAGTTCTCAACTGCACGCGAATACCCCTACAACCTGAAGATGATAGATAATGATTCCTGGAACTCGTTAGTGTTCGAACCAGTGGCTGCCGTTGTTTACACCTTGGTCTGCGCTGAACAATTGGGATCCCAACCACCCTTGGCTTAGCGTGTGAAAATCCGTGTGTTAGTCCTGTCTTGTCCCTAGTCCTGATATCGCAGTAATTAAATCGACATTAAATAGCAGACGCCGCACAGACGGCGGCTCTTCAGCCTTCCAATGGACCGAAAGGTAGCTGGTCAAACTTTTTTGGGAGGCTTTAAAGCCATGGCAACGGCCACTTGAAGCATAGTCATTATGGACAGAGCCACTCGATACGTTGCGTATACGCCGTGTTGCCCTTGATGTTTGTTCATTAGGCACGCGCAGTTCCCGGTTGTTTCCATGACGCCTTCGGCTTTGCTTTTGTTTGTCCTTCAAATCTATCTAATTAAAATCTACACAGCAACGTTTTGAGTCGCAAAAGGTAAAGTCTGGCCTCTGCTGGCCTGATTTTGTCTGCCAGCCGTGGCATAATCAGCATGCATCTGGCTGCTACTCAGCTGTCGGCGGAGCGTTCTCCTGATGAATATTTATCAGCACAGCAGACATTAATACTTTTGTATACATACTAATTCGGTGTGTGTATGTGCGACAAATGCGATGTGTTCACAATGCACAAACACAAACACAAACACAAGTTTTCGCACTTAGCGTATGTGACTGTGGATACAGTAAAAGTAATTATAATACTCTTTATGAGTGTACACTGAACAAGTCATACGAAAGTAAAAAGTATATTGTAACAATATTTAATACAAAATAAAACACTGTCAGCTATGTTTTATTCAGAGTTCAAACTGATATACTGATATATTATATTTTGAAATATTTTCTTAATTTAACTTTATCGTACTTCTTCTATTAATACATTTTTATACATTTATGGTTTTTCTTTAAATAGATATATAACAGATATTCTCATAATGAAAGAGAGTTTCCGTTAGGGAATTAAAGTTTCAGTCTGTTTCGCAGAGCTCACCTACCATTTCCATTGTTTACATGACTGGCTGGGCAAACAGTGAGGACAATTGTCCGTGTGCACTTGTCCATAAGGCCAAGAAGTTCTTGGCCATTGAGGGCTAGACGAGAAAGCAAGTCAAGTGATAATTGATATTTCATTCTGTATATTTTGAAGTGTATTACTGCCAAGTAATCTGCTGATAATTGTCGGGGTGTGGAACGATAATCATGTGAATGATGATGATGAATAAGTCTCTGGCAATGTCCCCGGCAATGGTCCCGGCCCTGAACGGCGGCGCCAACAACCACAACGGCAACGCAAAAAGTGTCCAATAAATGTTTCATAGTTGCCGTTGTCGCTGCCATTGTTGACCTTATCAGAAGCGCAACCATATATACGTACACTCACAAACAGTAGGAGCTATAAACAAAACGCGTTCACACACACCAGCACATCGAAAGCGCCTTGGCGTATACTATGGCATATTTGCTGCCTTTTATAGCTCCTGCCGCTCGAAAGTATGCAATAATGTTTGGAGTTGAGCCAAAAATATGCGGCCAGGTCTCGTCTGGTTTTAGGTGCGACAGCTCTGAAATACGAATACGGACAGTCAAACTATGCAAAAATAAAAAAGGGGCAACTACGCCGCTGCTCATGATAGTCGACCTTAGAATACTCTGTAAGAAATCAGAATACAAATGCCACAATTTTGTTTTTTCAATTATGTATGTTTTTTAAATCCAGAATCCGTTTAAATATAAAATTTTGCAATTATAAATTTAGAAAAAATTTTTTTTGAAAAGTGTAAGGGGGGAGTACAGGGTTTTTTGACCAAAAATTTAAAAAAAAAATTGTTTTAAAGTATTCAAAAACTTAAATACAAAATCAATCTAGATGACAAATCATGACCAAAATGCCATCAAACATGAAAAACGGTTCAGTTTTGACAAAGTTATGGGAGTTTGAAATATGTGAGCTACGGATCCGAGAGCGTTACATGCCAAAATTTTTCTCAATTTTGGCATGTTTTTTGACCAAAAATTTGACCCCCTCAGAATCAGTTTTAATGTTGTTTTTTATACTAATTACGACATCCACAATAAGATTTATTATTTGGTATATTAAAATACCCCGCTTTTTTTAATAGTCTGCTTCTAGGGTATTGGTATTGAAAAGGTTCTGTCAATCAATTAGAGCAGACGGCATTGTCTCAGCTTAGACCGAAGACTTCCCAAGCGGATTCCTATTATTTTTGCTGACGTCCCTAACGTGCTTGATCCTGGCTGCCATGAATGCCACCTCGCCGAAGTCCTCGCTGGTCAAATTGGGCCTGCATACCAGCAAACAAAAGACGCTAAAGGTCATGGTGCTGGGCCAGAGCGGCGTGGGTAAGACGGGTAGGTTTCATTGGCAACAATAGCCCAGACGATGCTACCTCTCACACACTGGTCTGGTCCTCAATTCACAGCAATGGTGGTGCGTTTTATAACCCGACGCTTTATTGGCGAATATGATCCCAACTTGGAGAAAATCTATACCTGCCAAACCACGCTGGACAACGAGTCGATTCAGTTTGACATACTGGATGCCACCGGGCAGCTCCATGTGAGTGTTATACTTGGCATTCTCAAAGAGAAATCTTATGGGAGCTCTTACAGGAACTGGACGGCGTTACACTGGAGTCCAATATACGCTGGGCCGATGCATTTATACTCGTTTACTCCATCACGGACAAATGCTCCTTTGACGAGTGCAGCCGACTAAAGTTCCTGATCAACTACAACAAGCGCAGACGCAAACTGGGCTCGGCCAGTAAGGTGAGTTTTGGATCGAATGGGATTTTAGTGTATTTTAGCTTTATCTATTGCAGGACTGCACACTGGATATCCCCGTCATCCTAGTGGGCAATAAGACAGATCAGACTGGCGATCGTATGGTTAGCTTGGAGGAGGGACAACGTCGTTTTCGTGAGCTCTCCTGCGCCTGTTTCCATGAGATTTCTGTTAGAGAAAGCGTCGATCAGGTGCGTCAATGCCGGTTGGTTCTTGGTTTCTGTGCTATTCCTTGCTAAGCCTCCACTCTCACAGGTACAAAACGTGTTCCGTGATGTGTTCCGCTTTTGGCGTGTATTTACCAAGTTTCCAAAGCTCAAACGTTCCACCAGCGATGTGGCAAATGCCGCCAATGGCATCTTAACACCCGACTCTGGTTCCTGCTCCTTTTATGATGCGACGCCGCTGGGCGTCGCTCGACGCTCGTTTCTGGTTATTGGCAGCGCTTGCCAAGAGGAGAGCAGCGGCGATCACACCGAGTCCACGGATGACATTGCCAGCAGCAGTTTGGGCAGCTCTCGCAGCGGCATCGATGCACCCTTCCGTAATCGCGCCTCCACCGACGGAACTCTGCTGTCCAGGCCCAGACGCTGGCGCTATCCGCCCCCTGGTTGTCTAATGCCGCACACGAATCGCGTCGAGCGTCGCATGAGCATCTCGACGAGAGGCAGCAATGCCAGCTACTAAACGGTGGCCCCCTAGTTAGTCCAAATGTTGAGCCAAATATATTTATAGCTAAATGTTAACAAAAAAAAAAAAACTTGAAGCATATTTATTGGAATTTTAGGTGTTATTACATTATTATTAATTATGGTTTCAGTGTAGCTAAAATTATTTAATTTCCTGCGGCAACTATCATTAACGGTTAGTAAACTCCTACAACGATTTCCTTTCCTAGTTATCGATAACTTACAATTCTCTTTTGGGTAGTGTGACCAGCTCGCGCTACAATCTCTTCAGCATATTATGTACTTCCCACATTTATTTGGATTTCACAGAGTAGCGGATTTAAAACGATCTTTTCTTTAACTAGCAATCCAATAGAATACATAATTTAATTTAACATTTAAAGTATCCCAAATTATGAACTCAGTGTTCACAGTATCTAAATATGTAAAAGCGGACGGGCTACATTTATTTGCACTTGCAAGAATTTGAACAGTAAACGTAAAAATAAAGGGATAGACTCATGGCTAATGCAAGGATTAATCATCGTCAATCTTAAGCATGTACTCCTCGGCGCGCAGGGCGAGCTCACGAATGTTGCGTAGGCAGCCAGCGGCAGCGAGTTGCAGCTCCTTGTTGGTGGAGCCAATGCACTCCAGCAGGAAGGGCACCACACCGCTCTATAAAGAGAGAAAGAGAGAGAGAGAGAGAGTGAGAGAGAGAGAGAGAGAGAGGCAACACTTTAACTGAGAAGAGCGCAGAAGCAAGTCGATTCTGACCTGGTGCATGGTAATGCAGTTCTGTGGATCCATCGAGAGTTTCTCCAGGGCCATGGCCGTGGTGCGGTGCACCATCGGATTCTCGCTGGTCATGTAGGTGACAATGGGCGTCACGGTACGCAGACGTCCCAGCTCCTCGGTGTTGTTGCCGAAACAGGCGCAAGCGGCGACGGCCGCTGCCAGATTCATGCGCAGCGTATCATCCGTGGTGTTCACCAGATCCGCGATCTTGCAAATGACACGCAAATCTGTCAGAATTGCCAGATTGGTCTGGTCCAACGCAATGGTGGAAATGGCCGCGCACACCGCCGACAGCACCATGATCTCCTTGGACCTGAGCAGACCCACCACCAGCTCCATGGCACCGACCAGGCTGCGCACCAGCTCGGCTGAATCGTTGGCGTTCTTCACGCACGGACAGATCGCATAGGCGGCGTTGGCCTGGACACGGGGGCATGTGTTTTTGAGCAGTGACCAGACCAGACGCACTGCATCCAACTCTTCCAAAATGCGCATACTCTCCGGATCCTCGGCGCACTCCTTGATCGTCATGGCCAAGTTCTCGAGCAGCGGCGAGTGCGAGGAGTTGAGCTGCGCCACCAATAAAGGCAAACCACCGGCTTTTCGCACTGCTGCACGATTGCTCTGAAAGCGCACACATTCGGCCAAGGCACCCGTCACATTGGTCAACACCTCATCGCAGTCGTCGGATAGCAAAGTAACCAGATGATAAACCACATTCAAATCTTCCAATCGCTCTACATTCTCATCAGATTTGGCACACATCCAAATGGCGCCGGTGGCACCTCTGATCAGTGGTTTATTGTCGCGCACCGTTTTGTCCTTGATGATGGCAACCAGCGGCTCCAGACCGCCCGCCTCGCGCACCAATTCCCTTGTTGTTGCATCAAATGCGCATTTATAAATCGCCGAGCTGCCCTCCACCTTGAGGTCAATGCTCTCCGAGTGCAAATGGGTCACAATGTCCGCGATCATGCCCTCTGTGGTAATGGCCAGCTGAAACTTTGGCTCCGACGAGCATTTTTGTACAGTGCCCATTATCGGTATGACCACATCGATATGAACGGACTTCAGCAGGTTGGCCATTAGCGGCACAATGCCGCTCTTTCGCATCAGTTCCATATTGTGCTTGGAGTCGGCCAGTGTCCAAAGAGCACGCGCTCCGGCTCGGGCCATGTCCAGGAATTCGATTTCCTCGGTGGAAAGCTGATCCCGTGGCGTTTGCAGTATGCTGCAGTGGATTCGAAACGATATATATATGTATATATACTCAGAGAAAAAGCAAAGCATTTAAGCAGAATTTGCCATCATTTTACTTAATTCATTAATTAAATTAAAGATATAAAAATTTTAATTAAAGTACACAATTTAATAGTGTTTTAATTCCATTTAGCAAGTCTTACGCTTATTATATTATGTATTTTCAAATAAGTTAAGTTTGTCCGTCTGTCTGCTAGAGACAATTTGCATCGTCAGATTAGCTGTTAAAATTCTTTGGCTTCGCTCGATTTTATTTATATATCTGACTCAGTTTGAAAGCTAGATGCTTAAAAGTTTGTAAATAGATTACTGCTGATCTCCTCTAAAGATCGAACAATATCTATATCTCCTACAATTTTAGATATAAAGTTAACAAACAAAATATCGTGATCGATAAAAATATAGATAAAAATATTATATAAATCGATATTTTCTCAAAACAAGAAGAACGAGTATTGCGTAGTCAGTCACACCCGACTGCAATGTTCTTGTCTTGTCTGTGAATGCTAAGGAGTATGTATGAATGTATTTGCCTTACCTCATTTTGATGTCCAGCAGATCGACCAGCTTGGAAATGCCACCGCATTGGCGAACGTATTTGCGCGCCAGACGCACTTTGCTAACGTTCGCCAACGTTTCTGCGGCCACGGTTTTCAGATCCTTCATGGCCGAGCTGAGTATGTCAACAATCAGTGGAATGCCATCCAGATCCACAATCATCTTGCGTATGTCAATGTTGAGCGTGATGTCGGAGAGGACGGCGAGGGCGCCCAGGCAGCACTTGGTGTCGTTACACTCTAATATGTTGACCAGCACGTCCAGGCCACCGATGTCTTGGATGGCAAACTGATTGATTTGCGTCCGCAGATCATAGTCCTGTAGGCAGCATAGGGATACTATTGTGGCTGTTTGATTGCCGGCCTTAATGTATTTGAGCAGCTTCTGGATGTTGTAATATTCGGCGGGTATTTCGGCAGCTCGAGCTACGTCCTTCCAACGTTCCTCCTCATCCGTCGATGATTCTTCCTCGGTTGTCTCCGAATCGTCGGCAGCCACTTGACGCTTGTCCCTAGAGAAGCGATCCGGACAGGAACCGCATTGTTCGCGGATCTTTCGAGGACGACGTGGCGCACCGGTGCCAATCATTATGCAACACAATTTTTGAATATATGTATATATTTAAACTGTCATATACTCAGTACTCAGTAATGGCCTGTTGCTGTTGTTGAACTAGGTTGTTAAGGAATTTTTGTGTAGCTTACGTAAAGGAATTTCAAAATGTTATACAAAAATCGATTAAATAACATTTGCTGCCTAGGCAACGTATACAAAACTTATGTCTGTGTACGTGAGTACTTGTATGTGTGTATTTTTGCATTATTCATAACAGTAATAGTCTATTGAAGCCAGTATAATTACATATACATAACTAGATGTCATTAAACGATATTCTATTGGCGGCAATTGTCGTTATTCCCCTTTTGAATTTCCCACCGAATTCTGCTCTGCGGCGAATTTATACGGTCGCATTGAACTAGGATTGGTTTTTTATAATACGCATTTTAAATATCTTTGAACAAAAATTGGTAAGGAAATAAAGCGAATTTAAAGAAATAACGATTCAAAACTTGAACACATTCAATTTGCAACTAAAAAACAAAATATGTTTTATACATAACTTTTTGCTTATTGGCTAAATTATCCGTTCTGGATTGTAGATGCGCATTTAATGTTTCTAGTTAGTATAAGAAAGTTTTATTGGTCTGATGAGGATATATACAAAACTAAACATATATGAATTCTTAAACAAATGAGTAAAAGTTTGTTATCTTACATCTTACATATACTTTTGCGAATAAACTGATGAAAACACAAATGAATGTGACATGCTCTGCAAAAATAATTAAGTTTTTCAACAGTATTAATGTTATCACAGTGCTGCGGCTGCGGTGCAGCGAATTGAGATAGCAGTATTTTCAAGCTACGAATCTGCGGTCACACTGCACAACAGCTGTGCGTGGTCTTTGTTGTGTTTTCTTTTTTTTCAGTTTAAAATCCGAGCATCAGTAACGTGTTTACTTTCTATTAAATACCATCACATTATAATGGGTAACACAAGTGGCAAAAAAGAATCGGACAATGTGTACACATCAGATGAGCTGCGATTTCTAGAAGTTGCCTATCGCAACGCATCCGGCGGTGCATTAGAGAAATTAACCTCCGACCGACTTGTGGTAAGTAGTTTGGGTCGTTGCACTTGTGCTAGCCCGAAAATCAATCGCTGCAGCTGCCTGCTTTGCCTGCTCCGGTCACAAGTTCAAGGTTTTCTGCAACACTCCGCATTTAGTGTCATGCGACTCTTTAAATGATGTATTTGAATATATATGTACGGGGAAGCGCCAACGGCATTGCCGCTATCGGCGTTATCAATAACACTTAGCATTAATTGTATTCGACGTGGCTCTCGCTCGGGTTTATCTAATTTGTTTGCTTTGCGCATTTGTGTCCGATTTTATGTTTGTTTTGCTTTGTTTAATGTGCTTGCTAACGAATTAGTCGTGATTTCAAAGGGGCACATAATTATGGCACCTTAATTCAATTTATATTAAACAATAGACTCGATGAATGCCCGCATTTACAGCTTATTCCCCCAATGCCCCCCAATTCGCTTACCCAAGCAACATTTGTTTATTGAGAGGTTTATTTGTGTATTATTTTTGCCGTTTTGCTTACACCGAATTATTTTGCTTTAAACAGGAAGCCTGGTCGCAAACAATCGAGCGTTCGCTAGCCGAGAGCACAGCTCAGTTTCTGTTTATGCCAACGAGGCCGGGCCAGCAATGCGTCAACATACCGCTGAGGAAATTTGGCGAGCCCTACTACATTATGGAGCGTGGCAGCATTGAGATGAAGATGCAAATGCTGCTGGCGTCGCTGCAACGCAGCTCCAACGACAGTTTTAACATCAAGCAGTTGGAGCAGGTGAGCGATAATCTCTATTATCTAATGAATTTTTTTTTGAAATTTACAATTGTTCGTTCAAAGTATATACACTCGGTCATTAAGAGCTATGTGCATCTGGAGAGCACGTCGAAGGGATCCAACGTTAAGGACTGGCAGGATCTGGGCATTATTACCACAGAGCGCTCGGCGTGCACATTTTCCAAGGGCCTGATGCGTCACCTGAGCAAAGATTTGGAGCACACTTTGCCCAATGAGGCATTGGAACGTTGGCTGCATGTCACACCGCAGTTTCTACAGTTGTGGCGCGAAGTTTTCGCACAGCTATACACACGTCATGGCGGCAGCAGACGCAATATTATTAAAGAAGTGGAAATTTCCATTCTGCCCCAGCTGTGCGGTATGTAATATGCATATATGTATATTGAAGCACTCAATCAAGACAATCGTAAATTACCCTTGCACACAATCCAACACACAGATGCACCGCATAGCAGTCACTACCGGCCGATCATCGAGCTGCCCCATGTGCTGTATATCAATGCACAGCTGCCGCGCGAGATGCGTCATAAATGGCGTTTTCTATTTTCATCGAAAATCCATGGTGAAAGCTTCTCCACCATGCTGGGCAAGATGATGGACAAGGGTCCCACGTTGTTCTTCATTGAGGACGAGGATCAGTACATATTTGGCGGCTATGCGCCTGAATCATGGGCACTTGGGCCACAGTTTTATGGCAACAATAGTTCGCTGCTCTATACGCTCAGTCCAGCCATGCGCTGCTTCACCTCCACTGGCTACAATGACCACTATCAGTATCTTAATATAAATCAGCAGACAATGCCCAATGGGCTGGTAAGTGAGCCTACCCGCTAATAGTATAAATCAATTAACTTTACCTACAATTCTATGTTCAGGGCATGGGCGGACAGTTTGAGTTCTGGGGTAAGTGTAGAACCCTTTTAGTCTGTTGCTTGAATCAATTTGTAAATCAATTATATTGCAGGTCTCTGGTTGGACTGCATGTTTGGCGAAGGTCAAAGTGTGGAAAGCTGTACCACATATGGTGACTATGTGCAGCTCAGGTGCGTTATATGTTATATACTTTAAAGCATATTATTAATGAATCGAACATATTCTTTTTATACAGCAAACGCAAGCAATTCAAAATACGCAACATGGAAGTTTGGGCCGTAGGCGATTTGCCAGTCAAGGATGATGATGAGGGCGGCGGTGAAGGCCAGGTAAACGCTAGTGTTCACAAATCTACCCACACATATGTTAAACGGCTATTTCGTACTTGTTGCAAATTAAATATTTTATAAATATTTTCATATTAAGTAATTTGAATATTTCTAAACCCACTTGATTCATTTAATTTTAGAAACGTTCTGTGCTGGACGCCAATCTGGAGGATCGTGCCATGCTGGAAATTGCTGGCAAGCAAATGCACTCGGATGGACTGCGTGAACCGGGCATGGATGATTGATGGTGTTCACTGTTCGAGGCATTGAATGAAGGCTTGGTTTTATCATGTTTAAGAATTTATAGCGCTATGTCTATATTGGGTGTGCGGTTAAAACCTATACATATTTTCTTCAGCCTTAAAATCCTTCCTAATCACATACAAACAAATCCTGCGAAAAAGAAAGTATTTGTTCTTTCCATTCCTATATACTTTTGTTAAGCTATTAATGTTAATATAAATAGATATATGTACGTATATACAATGTATTATGCATAGTGTCTATGTAATACTGAGAGTATTGTTGTTGCGTTTTAGGACTACAAATGAATCAATCGTTCAAAAGCAATGTAATATCGTCGTAAACCTCCTTTTCTCGCGTTTAAATAAATCGCAAATTATTTGCTGAACTCAAATTTATTGTAGGTTCTCTTATTACAAATATTAAATATTCAACTACAATGGTAATTTTTAAAGCTGTTACTTGAACCTCACACTCTGCTAACTTTCGATGACCTCGCACAATTTATAACTAATGTATTTTAAATGTCCACAGCGTAGCCCGAGAGCGTCACGCCTGGTGCAATCTCCTCTTCAATGTAGGAGCCCGCCTCCTCGAAGGAGCGCGCATTGCTATCCTCAAAGCTGCGTCCCACGCTCGTCGGTGCCTGGCGCAACGGCGGCGCGCGCTGTCCAAAATTGCGGGCCACCCCATAATTGCCGACGTTGTAGTTGGAGTTTTGACCATCCTCGTCGTAGCGTCGTCCCGTCGAACGCAACTTGGGCGCCTGGAATGTGTGCTGCTGCTGATTGTCCGAGTCATGGCGATTGTGGAAGTCGTATGTGCTCGTCTCGGCGCCACGCGGATAGTTTGTCTTGCGCAGGATGGCCTTAAAGTTGAACGGTGGTTCCTCTGAGTTCTGCAAGCAAAATGTACCTAGGATTAATTCTAGTCGATCCATTCACAGCTCACACTACGTACATCGTCGTCATTGCGACGCCCCATATTCTGCAGCTCTAGCACCGGATCGGCGGGTGGATACGAGGAGCGTTGCTGGTAATTGCGCTGCTGTTGATTGGGACCATTGCGATTGTATTTGGAGAAGGGCATGGGCGGTGGTGGCGGCGGCGCCGCGTAGCCCTTCAAGGAATTGCGACGTGAGCCCGACCGATGAACGCCCCAATTGCCGCTCTTGTTGTTGCTCTGATAGTTGCTGTTGTAGCTGTTGTAGGCATTGTTGTAGGCATTCATATTCCTTTGCATTTGGTCCCTGCCGAAAATGTCGGGATGAGCAGAAGAACCCCTTAAGGCTGAGTATATGGCTCACCTTCTCAGCTGCTGTGGATCCCGAAAGTAGTTCTGGTTGCAGATATTGTCGCTCTCGCCCATGCGATCCCAGTTGGTTTGACAGGCCTGCTCCTTCTTATACGCATTGTAGGTTAGCAAGCACGAGGTCATCGAAGGATTGCGCTGCAAAGGACTATCCCAGGGCTCATCGTCCTCCGCCTGCTGCAGCAAGTGATTGGGAAAGGTTTGCCGCGAAATCGAATTGGCTGGATCCACCATATACTGTGTATCGTAAAATGGTATCTGATCCAAACGGAACGGCATCTTCATGATGGGCACTGGCAACGGCCCCAGCTGCGAGGAGTTCACCTCACGCGCGTTAATCCGCTCGAAGGGCACTGCCCGAGTGCATTTATTGAGGCCAGCCACCATGCGTTGGTTGTAAATGTGCACCTGGTGGATGTAGCTTCGATTAGAGCTCAGTGGTTTATTGTGGGTGGGTGGTGGGGTGGCTTACCTGTTGCGACAGATTGACAAAGTCCTGGAAGCGTGCGGCGCGGTAGTGTAGCAGCACCTGAAAGATGGACTTCTCACGCCATTTCTTGGCAAAGGGCCGAATGAATTCCGCCGTGTTCTCATTGAGCTGTCCGGACTTTTCGTTGACCAGCGGCGGTAAGCGTACACGGTCGAGGAAACCGCGGAAAGCTGGCCAGGACAGAAGAAAAGATAGATAGCAAGTCAAAGAGAAACAGAGAGAAAGAAAGAAAAACAAAGAGATAGAGAGAGAGAGAGAGAGAGAGAGAGAGAGAGCGGGTTAGTGACCAGTTAGAAATGCGGTCAGTGTGTGGGGAATCACCTTAATTTAATTAAATTTTCACTTATTTTCTATGCAGCACTTATAATTCAGCACTCTGAGGGCCAAGTTGCATCAGTGGGGGTGGGTTTTTGGGGGCTGAGGTAGGGGTAGATGAGTGGACACCCAAAGCTGTCACACTAAGCGGCTTAAATTGTCAGCCAACCGGACACCCTAAACCACTAATATAAACTTGTGGCTTGGTTACTTTGATATTTTATTGGTAGTATGTAGTATTTGGTATGTGGTATTGGTAGTGCTACCCCCACGAGATAGTATATTGCCCACATGGACATTGCTTGATTATGTAAATAGTATGAGATCTATTCATCGACTGAGGCCTGCTCGATTTTGGAGATGCGCACCGCTGCGAGAGCCTCATCTTTACGCGCTTCCAGAAACAGTTCATCGGCCTCGGATGGCGTCTCACTTACGTCGATATGTTCCTCATCGTAATCTTTAAGCTTATCAACTTGAGTTTTTTTACCTTTTTGTATTTTGCTCGCGGCCTCATCATGCTGCCCAGGTCCTTTTTTGCCTACTATGTGATTCAGAAAAAGAGAGAACAAATGTTAAGGACCTGCCTAGGCTAATTGGCATTGAATTGTGTTAGGTAGTGTCACTTACGTTTGAAGACCTTGCCCCCTTTGACGCGTTTGCGAGCGAGCAAGGCCCGCATCATCGACTGCACCTTGATCACTTTTTTCACCTGCAGCTCATATTGCCTGGAAAAGATGCACGGGTAAGTGAAGGGTTTGAGGTGATCCCAGTTGGGGCTCACCTGGCCAGAAATTCGTCGTTGTAGTAGCGCAGGAAGACCTTGGTCTTGCCCAGAGCCCAGCCCTCCATTTTCAAGCGCAAAAACAACAAGCGGCAATTTTCCGAGGTCATCTCAACAGGTTCATCAAAGTCAAAGGCCAAAAACTGATAGCTGCAGAGGCACACATAGATTCTTAGTGGGTGAGACCCGCAGTTAAGACCCCTACCTACCGCCTGAGGAACTCATCGAAGGGCAGGCGTGTGGAATAGCCACGCTGTCGTGCTATAACCGTGTCCAGTACGCCCAGGGCCTTCATCTGCTGCTGCACGACGTCCGAGTGGAAGGCACGCGGCTTGTACTCGAGATCGGCGCGTATGCAACGCACAAAGTGCACGCCCAGGTTCGCATTCTGGCTGAGCATTTTGAGCAGGGTCAGACAGGTGAAACGGAAATTGGCCGCCATGGTGCGCAGATTGTTCACTTGCGAGATGCAGCCAGCGCTGAGCGTGTTGAGATTCTATAAGATGGCTGGTGATAATAGGAAGGAGCTTCAATCTGCGCTAGGATTCGTGGCAACTCACGTATGATTTGCGTTCAGTTTCGTCCTTATGCTGCACGGCCTCAAAGGGCATGGTTAGATTGCCAGCTTTTGTTAGCTGGTTGGTAAACATGAGCATGATGCTCTCGTCCAGCGAGGAGCGGAACGTTTCGATCATCTCGGGCGGCACAAAGTCGCGATTGATGTCGGTGAAGGCGCGCGTATCGTAAATGATGCGGCCCGTATAATGGGCCACAGATAGCTCAGTGGCAGTGTGCTTCTTCACGAACTGGCTGTGCTTTTCCGACACGCGATCTAAATCGATAAAGTTATTTACTAGATGGCTTATAGAAATTGCGAGAAAGGGTTCGAGGTCTACCCATAATCAGCTCCTGGTCCTGACAGGAGCGCGACGCATCGTCGATGATGTAAAACAGTCCATCGGGCTTGGTCAGCAGATTATCTAGCGCTGTCTTATTATCGTAAAAGTTTAGGTTGATGGTGTCAATATCCTCGGCCTCCATTTCCAGCATTTCACTGATGAAGATGCGCTGGTTGTAATGATACTGCATCTGTTCGTTCAGGGTATTAATAATCAGCTGCTCCAGTCCATTGCGATGGAAGCACTCGAAGCCAAACATATCATGCACGATAATAGCATTCGTATCCCCGCTATCAAGTTAGTTAAATTCAGTTAGCAACCTAAAAAAAAAAGCTTAACTGGGAGGTGTACTTACAAGACGGCGCGTGGAAAGGACATGTTCATATTGATTCGATTGATGATAAAGTCAACCAGACGCGAGTACAGCGTGGAGGCTACAGCATCCCTGGCATCCCGTGCCTCCTCGGACGTGTACTGACGCCGCTCGGCAATGCCGCCCTTGACCATTATGAAATTGGTCAGCGACCACATGAACTTCTTTTCATCGACGCGCAACAGCTCCGCAATGCGTGAGACCATGTCCGAGTTCTCCACCTCGGCGTACTTGCCCGACGGACGGAAGCGAATGTTGCCAATGTTAAGAATGGCAGCCAGCACTTTCCGTACGGTTTCCAGCTGCTTGTGGTTAAAGTCCAGGTCGCGCAGAATGCTCTCGAACTCACGGTAGCGCTCCACATTGCCCTCGGGATCGTCGCGACGATACTTGAGCTTGGTTGGTGGCACATCTGGCGGTATGCGCAGATAGCGATAGTTGCGATCCGACTTCAGATTGTAGTTCTTCAGCTGATTCTGCTGATTTATAAAGTCATAGAAATAGTAAAAGATGTGAAAGTTGTGCTGGCTGCCGTCGGTGGTGGCCACGCGCAGCTTCTCCAGCATGTACATGTTGAAGACGGCGCCACTCATCTTGCCCGTCTTGCCAAAGGTCAGGCAGTACTGCAGCACACACCGGGTGGAGTCGCTATTGACAGGTGTGCCGGCATTCACCAGCATCAGTATCACCTTGATGGAGCTCTCGACGCGTCCCGTGGCGCCGCGATTGCCATCGCCCAGATAGCAGAGATGTTTAATGAGCAGACGGGCGTTGGTCGATTTGCCCGCATAGCTCTCGCCGGAGAACACAATGTGCTGCGGTTCGCGGTGGTGCAGCATGTCCTGATAGGCGATATCCGCCACAGAAAAGATATGCGGCTGATTCTCCGAACGCGACTTGAACTTGTACTTGGCGTGGAACTGCAAGGGATACAAAATACGGTTTCGGTTTGAGGGATCACTTCTGGTTTTTGGGGGCAACCTACCTCATTGCTGAACTCCTGCTTAAGCTCATTCGAGTTTAGCGATAGCAAAATGTCCCCAATGAAGCTGTAGGACTCGCCCATTTCCATACGGTTGCGCAGCGAGTCAAGTATGCTCTCGTCCACTGGGCTCTCCAGGGCCGCCAGATCCTCGGGGTACATGCGCTCCGGTTTCTCATCGAAGCGCTTGATGTAGCCACGATCCACAAACAATTCCGGTTCCTTGTACAAGGTCTTGATATCGCTGGCCAGCTCGAGCATCTCGGCTATATCCGAACGCATCTCCTCCTCGTTCTCAATGAGCTCCGTGAGAAAGGGATGCTCCACCATTTCCACCATCATGGGCCGATTCTCGGCATTCTTCTCCAGGCACTCGGCAATGAAGTCATTGATCTGCTGCGACCAGTTCGTGGGCCGCGTCAAAGTGGGCGGTGGATTCCGCACAATCGCGAACATTGCCCTCGTCGGATGCATGGCCGCAAATGGCGGCTTACCATCGGCCAGCTCAATGGTGGTGATGCCCAGTGCCCAGACATCGGCACGCACGGTTATATCCGGCTCACGGGCTTCCATGGCTGCCACCACCTCGGGTGCCATCCAGCAGGGCGATCCAATGCAGGTGCCTCGCCTGCCCATTGTCGAGTCCACCTGGCGCGACAGTCCGAAGTCGCAGAGTTTAACGCGACCATTTTTGGTCAAGAGAATGTTGTCGCCTCGTATGTCCCGATGCAGGACATGATTGCGATTCAGCTCGATGGCAGCGCGACAGGTTTCCCTGATGATGTACGCGATGTGCTCCTCCCGCATGCGACGGTCCAGCTTCAGCAGCCTGTTGACCATGTCCACGGCGGTGCCACCGGCGCAATACTGTTAAGGATAAAAGGTTAGCTGTCTTGGGATTCGTCCGCAATTGGCGCACTAACCTCCATAACAAACCAGATCTCATCGGGTCCATTAGGCTTTGATAGCTTGTAGACCCCATAGAACTCCGGCAGATTGGGGTGTGCGCAGTAATCGCGCAGCGTGCGATATTCTTCCTCAATGGACACCTGGTGTTCCTCATCATAGTGTTGTATCTTTAGTGCAACGATGCGATCATTGTCCAGTTCCTTGGCGCGAAACACCTTCGCATTAACACCCTGTGCAATCTCCTCATAGATCTCGAATTTATCCGTCGGATCCGGCAATTGCGTGTACGGCAAATACATTTCGACTCACTTCACCTGGATACTAGCAGGACTTACAAATTTAAGCTAAAGTATTTTAATTGTGGTTAGGCAAATAGTTGCAGCGGTTTCCACTCATTGTTGTTGCTGCAAATCGCATTAGCATTTCGGGTTGCATAACGCTACCTCTAAAAGGTTTCACCCGATTACCTTTGGACACTTGGGTTGAAGACCCCAACGACAAGAGAGGGTTTAGTAAGGGTAGTTGTTATATATGCTTAAAATTGTTTTTCATAGGCGATTCAAGTTTTAGATATTTTACTTAATGCTAAAAGAATACAACACAAGTTTTCACTAAACTGGTGAATAGGTACGTTAAAGGATCTTGTCCTTGTTTTAATTTTAACTAATAATATTGATTATTATTATTATAGTTTTATTGCTAACGTCGCAACTTCAATCAGAAGGTCCTAGTTCAATATCCAGATCAAGCAAAGTTTTTGTTTATTTATATGTTTTTAACGTTTTTTGAAAAATAACCTTATTGAGGAAGTCTGTTAAGTAACGTTTTTTTTTTTTTGTAAATGCTCAAGTCTCAGTTGGTTCCGGTAATGTAACTTGCAGCATCAACAATTGAGGGTCCTTTTGGGACAGACCTTTGCTTGGTAGTTATTTGCCACACCAAAAACGTTGAAGGTATCCTTGGCTGTTGTTGGTAATTTCCCGAACCGACCGCACGCTTGCAACACGTATCGCTGCAAAAAGCCAACTGAAAGTTGTGCGAATGGATTCTTTGGCTTTTTACTGAGCCCAAGAAGCCCCGCAACAGCGCCAAGGCATGTTGGCCAATTGCCTATTCCAATTCACGCTGAATTGGCCAGAGCCCCGCACCCCCACAAAGACGTTGCATGCACCTTGGGCAACTATTTAGCCAGCTAATTGAATTAGTAGCTCGGTTGCAAACAGAGCGAAATTCACGTGAAACAAAAGAAATGGAGAAAAGGTGGTCAGCGAGTGTATAAAGAATAAAAGTCAGCTTATTGAAAGACTCTAATCTTGCATCTTATTATTCGTATTTACAAGTATTCGTGAATGAAATCGACTGCTGAACTGAACATAAAATATACACACTCACAAAATGGATCCATCGACAGTAGTCCTATTCAATATTAAGTATTATACTTGTTAGCTATAAATGTAATGTTTGTGTTTCTGTTTCGGTTTGCATAAATTAAGTGTATTTGAATACTGTTGTTACGTTAGCTGCTGCCGCTAATTGAAGCGAAGTCTTTTTGTCAGTTTCCACTGCCTCGGCTCCGTTTCTCAATTGCAGACACTGATCCACTCCTCCACTTGGCATTCATCGCACTCGACACTACAGCACCATTGAAATTTACACCGACAGCGTTCGGCGCGTCTTTCCTTGACTTGGCTGTGACCACGCCCACAGCACAGGGAGGCGCAGCCATCGCTGGTCGTTGTATTGCGATTGCATTTACGACCCACTGTACCTACAATTGGAATATGAAAATGAGTTTAATGGTGAACTTCATGGTAATTCAAATCACCAAAATCGATATGTTTGCAAAGTGATCGATTAAAAAATATATTAAAAAAGTAAAAAAAATAAATAAAAAGGTTGTTGATTCTACAATTGGAATAAGAAAATTAGTTGAATGGTGAACTTCATAGAAATTTAAATCATCAAAATCGATAAGTTTGCAAAGTGATCGATTAAAAAAATATATAAAAAAGGTAAAAAAATAAATAAAAGGGTTGTTGATTCTACAATTGGAATAAGAAAATTATTTGAATGGTGAACTTCATAGAAATTTAAATCACCAAAATCGATATGTTTGCAAAGTGATCGATTAAAATATATATATAAAAAAGGTAAAAAAATAAATAAAAGGGTTGTTGATTGGCCAATGCAATAAGGTAGTTAAAGATTTTTTTTTACTATAGCTACAATAAAGACATAGTTTCGATAAAGAAAAATTGTAATCGATAATTTGGTCATAACATTTTTGAACTTTACATATAATTATTTAGTTGATAGTAGCTATTATGCTAATAGTATAAACTAATAGTAAAACCATCTAGCTTAATCAATTGGCTGTTTTTACCCTATAAGTTTTTTTACTATCGAACTGCGACTCTATCGATAATACTTCATCTGGACAGTTCACGTCGTGGCCATTAAAAAGCCATAAATAAACAATTAACTGCAACGCTAAGCAAAGTATCATAATTGTTAGATGTTAATTGCCAACGTTAATTGCCATCATTTTAGCTATACATGGCACATGAATCAAGCGCTTGTTGAATGGGACGATAAGTTGGGGTCTTGCCGGCTTTTGGGGCGGACGGGCAACCCCAGCCCCGGTAGCCCCCGTCAACGATTAATTATAAATTTGCGTCGTAATTAACACTTTAAACTGGCCCGCAGTCGAAGTCGCAGTCGCTTTTGATAATTTGCAAATGTGTCAACAGCAGCAGCAACAACAACAACAACAACAGCCACAAAATGGCTAACGAAAATTGCAAGTGGCAGTTAGACGTTCACGTTGTTGGCTGCCCGGTTGTTGTTGTTGTTGTTGTTGTTGCCTGGTTGTTGGTTGTTGCTTGCTGGCTAAGTACGTGCCGTGCGCATGCGCAGATCTCGACTTTGTTGTGGCGCATTTTGAGTTATGTGGCACGTTTGGTAGCTCCGTTAATAAATGGCTTTTTGCCAGTTGTTTTTGTTGTTGTTGTTGTTGTTTTTACCTCGCTGCTGTTAATTTGCATTTGTGATTTATTTATTGGAGGCAAATCAAATTTATCGCTTAAGCAATGCTAATAAATCATTTTTAATTAGTAGCCTGTTGTCTGAGTGTGACCGAATTTTTGCATTTTTTTGACAATCTGCAAATTTTTGTGGTATTTCCCCTCTTTATGTTTGATTTCAAATAATCATATTTTAGGTAAATCAATGCCTTACTCACCTTGTATATCGGCACCCAGATCGCGTTCACAAAAGTTTGGCGAGCGCTGATAATAGAAGAGCGACGTCTCCAGTTTTCGTGCCATGCGAGCCGCGTTCTTATCAGAGTTCGGCTGGCGTGTGCCTTGGTCGCCATCCAAATCGCGTTGGGTGTCGCGACCCGTTAAAGTGCCAGACGCATCGGCGCCAGCCATATCAGTGGAGCCACCAGCGTTGTTGCCCCCATTTGATTTCTTATTGCGTGCCCGCTTAAGCACCACGACCGGCTCACCGTTGCCCAGATTGGACTGATCCACCAGAATGGCCTTGCGGAACTGATGCTTCAGCACTTTGCCAACAATATGAAAATCGGGCGCCGATTTCCAGCAGGTCTTCAGCTGGCAACTGCCCGACATCCCATGGCATTTACAGCGGAACTCCATGTTGTTCGATACGGCCTAGAAATTCAAATGGGGAAATATTCAAATACCATCATAGCCTCTAATAATTTAAACCAGATACAACTTTAAATAATTTAAAACGAATAAATGTATATATAAAAAATACATAAAATTATTTTAAAAAAACGTTTAAATGACAATAAACTTTAGTTGTAAGTAACTATCCAAAATATATATATTTTTTATGAATTCTACTATTTAGCTTAACATCCTACTTACCATGCGGCCCGCATGATTGTTGTGTAGATTAATTTTGGATTGTATATCGCCAGCCTTTTCGCGACAGTCAAGAAATAGCTTGGAGTATTCGACACCAAAGTCCATGTTGTGAGAGCAGCCACCCCATTTCCAGCGACTGGCGATTTTGGAGCGCTCATATTTCTTTTCCTCCTCGGGCGTTAGGATTTGATTCGTTTCCAGATATTGAAGAAATTGTTTCTTCTCCTTGTCGAGCGACTGGCGCAGATTTTTGTTGAGTGTCTTCCGATTGATGGTCGGATCACAGCCGCAGGACATCAAACGGCCTTGACTGCAGGCGCGAGCCACACTGTGGGCCACCCCGGCAGCTGAGATCGCAAAGGCAAATGCACTCTCCCGATAGCCTGTGGAGAAGCGTTGAGATTTGAGAGTTGGATTCGGAATTGGAATTGGCGTTAAAGTTGGAGTGCGCGTCACATGGGATTCATTGCAAACTATCGCAAGTTATGCGGCGTTATTTTTAACACTGAATGCTCAAGCAGTTATTGTCGTCTTAGTGGTCTTTGTTGTTGTTGTCGTTGTTGTTGTCGTTGTCTTTGCGATCGTCCAGGGAATTGTGCGGCATTTGGCTTTGACATGGGCCGGACAAGCGTTCAAGTTTTGCCGCCAAGCCCCAAAAGCCGCCAACCAGAGCCTGGTCAATTGAATTGATTCCCGCGATCGATCAGATCTTTGTTTTAATGATGCAAAATTGTGGGCACAGCAGAGCACAGCACACAGCACACAGCACACCCACCCAGGCGGTTAGTTGACGGCTTATGCAACAGCTGTCAAACGGCTGTCAAAATTGACGTTAATCATGACCGACATGTACCGTCATTGAGCGGGCCAAAGTTGGCAACATTTGTCAATCGCGATTGACATGCAAATTGTCAGCGCCACTTTGCATAAGACAAACCAAAACCAATGCGAATGCGCCGGCGACAGTACATATGTCACTGTGACAGGCGTGCATCAAGAAGATGGTAACAGGTAACTGGTAACAGGTAGCTGGTAACTGGTAACTGGTAGTTGGTAGTTGGGAGGGAAGGGTGCTGGCCAGAGCTGTCAAACAATCAGTCAGATGGCAACGGAGTCAGAGTCCGTCACTCAGGATGCGCACGAATGCAAATGTCAATGTTGTGACAAGTTGTCGTTGTCGTACAGCCAAAACGATCGAGTGATCCGGCGATCGAATCGATCGATCGGTCCAATGTCAATGGTGTAATGCAAAAGTGTTGCGCGCATTTGATTGACGATTAAGACGCCATCAATCAATGCATCAATGCGCACAGTAGCCACAACCTCGCAGCTCTATCTTGCTCTCACTCTCCCTCTCTCCCTCCCTCTCTCTCTCTCTCTCTCTCTCTCTCTCTCTTTCTCAGCGATCTGTGATCTGTGTGATCGTTGATCGCTGATCGGTCGATTGGCTCTTGATTTATGCACGCTTTGTTCCCCCCCAGGCCATTTGCAAATCCAAATCACATCATTGCCAGCGAGTTACATTTGACAATGCCTTGGGGCCACTGACGTGCTTCTTACTGCGCATAAATTGGCAAGCGATCGAGCCAGGCGACCAGCCGATCGCTCCACTGGCCCCAGCAACGACCTGTCCCAGTCCCTCTCTCTCTGTCCCTGTCTCTGTCTCTGTCTCTTATGTTGCAATCCCAAGTAATTGTTTGCGACATACGTCGCTCGCTTGTTGTCACATGCATTTGGCTGAACCGAGACCAAGATAAAGGTCGATCGTCGTCGTCGACGATCGTACGTAATCCTTTTACTACTTTTGTACATGCCTGCCTTAGTCCCAGCCTTAGTACCCAGTCCCCGGTCTCAGCCTCACTTGATTGACAATAATGCATGGCGAAGTAGCAGCAGCAGCAACAACAGCAGCAGCAGCAGCGGCAGCGGCAGCGACAGCGGCAGCAACGATCTGCGATCTGCGACGACGATCGACGATCGACCAGTTCCATAAGTTATAGTAGATGTATGCAAAATAGTTGACCTGTCTGTGCGCCGTTCGATTGTCAGTCATTGTGCCTCTCCGACTTGATTTGTTTCGTTTCACTTGGCCGATCGTCGTCGATCCCTCGCCGTTTGGGGGCTGCTCAGGTTGCCCCAGGTTGCTTCGTCTGGCCTGGCAATGCCTCTGCCCTTATAAGTCGCCCAGTCGCAATCGTTGCACGCGTTGCTGTTGCCTGTCAATATTGACTCTCGTTATGTGCAGTTCAGTTCGGTGTTTCCTTCCTTATTTAATGGACACACGAACGGGCGGCTTGACAAACAGACGGCCAGACAGACAGACAGACAGACAGACAGCCGGCCAGATCGGCAGACATGTCACTGACATAAGCTTGGGCTTACCATATTCGTACGCTGCTCGCCCCGTTGAAGGCTAGTCGAGAGTTACTTGGAAGTGCTGCTCCGACTGCTGCTGCTGCTGCTTCGATTGCTGCTGCTGCTGCTCCGATTGCTGCTGGTGTGGCATGCATTTGGAGATTTATGGCTCGGCATTGTTATATTGGGCAGTGTTGTTAACTTTAACCCGGCTCATTTTGGTATTTGGCCCGATCAAGTTTGGTGCACTTGATGGCAGTCCCAAGATTATGGCTAAATGCAAATTATATGTAGATATGCTGTAATGACATTGTTTTGGCTTTGTCGGAATTACTAAATCCACAACTGCCAAAAAAATAGCTCTTGCACTGGAAACTTAAAAGAGTTTAAGTCTGTTTGCCTAAAACCTGCCAGATCCGTCAGACATTGGATTATATGCAAATTCCATACTATGCATATACAGAACGAATCTAGAGTTAATTTTGTAGTCAGTAATCTATCATTATAATGACTTATAGGTATGTTATATATTAAATCTATATTTCATTACATTTTCGATTTAACTTTAATTATTTTTATAAAACACAATACCTAGCTTAGTTTAGTTCAATACTCTATACTCAGTTCCGAAGAACACAAAATAATATGTCTGTCTATCTTTGTTCTTCAATATGTTCACAAAGAACTTTTTGGATTTTGGTATAGATGCAACTCCCAAAACATTAGATGTAGAGTTTTTATAATATAATTTTTGTTATAGAGTAAATCTCGCTTAATAGCATGCGAATTGGGTCGACCCGACTCTATAATCACAAACATTTGGATGCGAGTCCTATGTGACTGCGTCTGATGCTATTGGCGTCTGCAGTGACCAAATTCACATCCAGATCCCTGCCCATGTTCGCTCCCAAGCCGTTTATTCGTTCGTTGCTTTCGTTGGTTTGTCTCTTGAAATGTCTGGCTGTCGTTTTGCTGTACGTTGTCAGTGGCCGCGGCAGCATCCGTCAACAGAGATAACAATTTTTTAAATTGAAATTGAATGAAGTGGTTTGCTTACAATATAATTTATACGATGAATGCAAATAAATTACGCCGGACTCGAGTCAAGTCGAGTCGTCTCCACTCGACTTGGATGTGAGCCTTTCCCTTTTACTCGACGGTCTCCCAGGCAACTCTTGTTGTTGTTCGTTTCTTATTTTCCTTCTGTTTTACTTCGTTTATTTGCTTGTATTTATTTATTTATTTTTTTGTTTTGTTTTGAGTAGCATTGAAATTTGTGAGAAATCTTTTCAACATTGCTACTGGGAGTATATCGTTTGCATCTGCATTGCATGCCGCCATTTTGATCATTTACCATTCGCCCCATTGTTTTGGCATTTTTACAGCAATTGTATGACGCATAATTTAACTAATGAAGCGCTTGGGAACGCACTTGAAACATATCTTAAGGCAAGCCGGCGGATTCTTTAACTTATTTCCTTGATTGTCACCTTGGAAATAACGTTTAGTAAAGCATAATTGCTTTCTTTTTAATGGACACTGGGTATGAGAATATGGTAATATAATATAATAGAATATGGGTATGTGTTTAGGTTTGCTTAACCAAATCAGTTATTATTAACAAAGGTTAAATTTTTAAGGAGAGGTTCGGATCCTTATTTTGTTTTTGTCTCCTTTTTTATACACGAGGTGAAATTATCCCAAAATGTACAAAAAGGTTGACATGTAAAAGTGCCGGACCCATGGCTTCCATATCCCATAACTCCTATAACTTCGTCAAAACACTTACACATTTAAGTTTTTTGCAAATTTGGAAAAAAAAATTTTTGACTTTTTTTTTCGAAAACTTTTTTTTTCAAAATTTAGAATTTCGAATTTATATTATTAATCGATTATGGTAGTGACAATTAGTGTAAAAAACAACATTTACGGCGATTCTGAGGGGGTCAAGTTTTTTGTCAAAAATCATGCCAAAATTGAGAAAAGTTTTGACATGTTAAAGTCTCAGAGCCATCGCTTCTTTATTTCAAACTCCCATAACTTTGTCAAAACCGAACCGATTTTAATGGTCTATGTCATTTTTATCATGATTTGTCCTCTAAGTTGATTCTGTATCTAAGTTTTTTGCATACTTGAAAAAAAAATATTTTTCAAATTTTTGCTTAAAAAACCATGTTGCCCCCTTACTCATTTTGGAAAAAATTTTTTTTTTTCAAAATTTAGATTTGCCTATTTTGATTCATTCATGATTAATGTCATTTTTTTCATTAATTTGAATGAAAGAATTTGAATAAAACATTAAGTGCAGGGCTGGTAAACGAATATCTAAAAATTTTCAATCACACAAGTCATAACATCTGGTAGGCATAATATGGGATATTAGGACAATTATAAAATTCAACTATTACTTGGTAAATAAAAACAGATCAATTAATAGCTACTGGAGTCAGAAGATTGTTAAGACTTTTTTCAGAGTTTTTGGGTGGTACTTGTTGTCAAGAGAACTTGAGACACTATCCGTGTAAATCATAACAGTAGTCGGTTGATACAGTTGCTGGTTAACGATCGGCGCTTGTGATCATGCAGTTACCGCTATTTGCTACTTGACAAACAAAAGCGGCTAAGAAAGCGGCGACGCTTTGTAGATGGTCAGTTAAACGTCATCATGATCAAGTTGATCATAAGGCACACGCCGTCGTCGGGGATTGTGTGTGTGTGTAATACAATGCCAGGCCGACAGATTAAGATATCAAAGTCAAAGTTCGCACTGCCGCTGCTGGGATGCACCAGGCTGTGACAAAGGTGCGCCAAAGAACAAGCCCCCAGCGACACTCTTACTAGCTGGAAAACTTAGAAACATGATCTGGCCAGCGCTGGCCAACTGAGCCGGGGCATTAGAGAACCAGCTCCAGCTCCGGCTCTAGCTTTAGCTCCAATGCTAGTTCCGACTGCTGTGGTTTTGTGCCATGGCGTGTCTAATAATGCGACGGCTAATAGCTTCGGACAGTGGACCAGGGACCACTGCTGGGCATTTTTAATTAGACTATTTTCGCTGTTAGCATTTTCTACATATATATATATATTTTTTTTTATTTTGCTTAGCGACTTGCGTGTGGGCCGTTGCTCTATGCAAAACCGCAAACTCGTTGACAGTTTGTTGTTGCTGTGGCTGTTGTCGTTTGTTGGTCATAAAGCGATTTTGTTTGCGTGAAAGCTGAGCCACACTTACGGCGCATTTTAGTGTCAGCTTAATGGCTTTTGACCAGGCTACTTGGGAACCAACTCTACCAACTCAACACTCACCTTTCTTGAGCAGATTGGAGGCATGCGGATTGCGGCTCTTCGTGCTCAGAGACGAGCAGTTCCAACGATGCCACTGAAACTACATTCACATAAAAAGATTAGCTAGCGATGCAACACAAACACAAAAAATTAAAAGGCAAATGCTAAATTGCTCTAATGTTGAAACAGAAATTTCGATAAGGATATTTTATAGTCATTTGTAAGTGGCGTATAATCATTATTTTTGAATGGCTATTTTGGTTCGCTCTTAATTTTGAGTGGGGAATAAATCTGTGAAGTCATATTAGAAAAGTCAGAATTAATCAAAGTTAATCCCCTATTTGAAAAGTTCTCAAAAAACACATTATATCCAAATTTTGATAATTAGAAAAAAGTTATGTCTCTCCGTTTTTAAAGTTGATAGAAAATAAAGTTTATTAAAATAAAATTTTGTTAACTCAAAAACTAAGTTGGTATTTTTTCCTTTTTATCGCTGTTTTTTATGGGGTCTAATGGTACTACCTGTATCTGGCATTCCCGTATGGCCATATCCAGGCCCTCCAGAGCAGCAGCTGTTACATCACTTGCCTTATAGCATAGCTCCACCTGATCCTTGGTCAGGCCAGGAACCGAACGGCATGTGGCGCGTCCGTCCGGTAAGCCATATAACCTGCAAATATTAAACAAAAAGTAAAATTTTTTAAATATGTCTTCACACAAGTTTCTTATACTTATGTTTTTTTTGAATTAATCCAACTTTATTTTAGCACTAAAAATAATATATAATATGAACGTTATTTCTTTGTGTGTGTGTAGTTTGTGTGCTTGTTTCTCTGGTCTAATAGAAATTTGATTACAGCAACCGCAGCTGACAATTAAATCGCAATCGCAAACCCCAAACCGAAACCCAATTTCAGAGCCAACACAAATCACAGCCCGTGCCCACACACACCGCAACCGAAATTCGCCATTAACCTTGAGAGCCAAAAAACCGCAGACAAAATAAAACAAAAAAAAAAAAAAATACAGGAATAAATAAAAATAAAAATGCTTGGCAACAAATTTAATTTAATTTCATTTTATTTGTTTATGTGAAATTTAATTTGACTTTGTGGCAGATTTAATCAACAAGCGCGAGAAGACAACGCTGAGCAAAAAAATATTAGACGGACGGACAGTAGCTAAATTAAATTCCAGCGTTGTCATAAATCTTGAGTCAAATCTTTGGTCTATGACTCACACCACAGTAGCTTAGTTCGGAGCGGGACGAGCTAGGGGGAGCGGAGGGGGGGGGGGGGGCGGCACAGGAACCCCCCGGCGCCGCAATGTGCGCTCTTCATCGGGCCATTGGCACAACTACCACATATGCCAGATCCACACAACGCCATCGCCATCGGCATCGGCATCGCCATCGCATCGCGTTGATCTACGACACGCAGAGCGCAGTTGCTACACCGTGGCATACCAGGCGTATACGTGATGCGCTCAACGATGGCGTCTCCAATATAGTTTCTTGCGCGCGCCACTCCAACGTATAGAACGGGGGGAGAAGGGGATGTATTAATTGTAGCACGTAGCGCATGTAAAATATACTCAACTGTTGAAACGTGCCATTTTCACACACGTCCTCAACTGCAACTGATCTGAGGATCTACCATCATTAGGTATGCCATTCACGATGCTTTTCGCAGAGCCTGGGCTTCACTTGCTCCGACTCGCTGCACGCTGATCAGCAGTTGACGTTGTCGTGGCCCTGGAAGCTCCAAAGCTCCATTCTGTGCGGATGCGGATGGAGTGCGCGAAGTTGCGACATATGTAGTTTAGCCTTGTTAATGAGGTGCAAGTTTTGCGTGGGCTCACAACAAAATGTAGACAATGGATTTAAAGTTTGTAAACAAAGATATATTTTCACAAATATTGCTAATAGAAATAATCCTAATTTCATCTGCTTGATCATTAACAAAGAGTTTGAAAAACTCAATCATAAGGCAAAAACTTAACTGCTGATAATACACATTTTAGCATTTTATTTCACCAATTATTATTAATTATTCCATATCAACTCTGTCCTTTAATTATGTTTTACTTTGCAACTCGTTCTTAGGTGATTAAAGACCATTTGCAATCTAATTCTTGGGTCAACTTAAAGAATCAAGAACATGATTTACTATCATCTCTTTCTCCTAAAATTGTATCTAGACCATATTTTATAAAAAGTTTTAAAGGGTCAATAAACTACTTTTTTTTTTAAACAAAAACTCTATAATTGAAATAAACACTCCATGATTGGTTTAATGTATATAAACAAAGATTTCAGAATTAAGTAGAATATAAATTGAAACATTCATATGCAATTTTCTAAAGTTTTATGTTACAATTTAAAAGTAAACTTTTTTCATTGAAATCTATTGTAATTGAGAGAGAGTATTCATAAATTTCTAGGCATTTCCTTTTGTGGTAGCTGCAAATCATTTGTTGGGGCTTTCGCTTTGGCTTACATGATTTTGCGCATTTCATGATTTAAACGTAAAAAAATGTGATAAATTCATTTAATTACAGTGGCAGCTATCGGAGAGCTATGGAAATGAAATGCTTGAACCGGCTAACAGTGGGGCACCCTGTATTTGAATAGTCGCCAGAGATCAAAAGCATTCCTAGCTGTTGCCGTGGCTCCGGCAGCCAGGCTGCCTGGAATTTCTCGTCTCGACCGGGGCAAAGTTATCTGCCCGGCTGAGTCTGCCTTGACTTGAGTCTGTGTCTGCCAGCATGTGTGTGTGTGTGTGTGTGTGTGTGTGTGTTCGCACGTGTGTGTGCGAGTGTGTGTGGGAAACAATGTTTATGCCTAACTGGCTTAGATAGCTAGCTGATTTGATATAGTTTGTTGAGGGGCATAAGCCATCGAAAAATCCTTGATTTATGCATGGGCTACTGTTTGACAGACGAAATGGCCAAAACGCAACTCAACGCAAGACTTTTGGCGGCGCCTATTAAAGCCTTGCCACACATTTCAATCTTTTTATGGCATTTCAATAGAACTCTAGAGCTGGAACTCGTTCTCTTAGTTGGAGAGCGTGAGAAACAGAAATTATGAAAATGAAATAAGATTTGCTGCCATCGCGACGGGCTAAATGTATATATACATATATTAAATTGGCAGACTTTTAGTTTGCATTTTTTTTGTTTTGTTTTGCGGTTATCGTGGCAACACTTTACACGCCTGATAAGCAATATCCTCGTCCTTAAACTCAAATTAACCAAGTTGGCAACATTT
>SCDS01000044.1:97500-119270 GCA_004149465.1 Drosophila nigromelanica
GCATTTATCGCATGCGAGATTCTCCGATTCGCAACTGAATTGCCGCATCCCGCGTCCGCTTTGACTGACATTTGACTTGACTTTTGTTGCCTTTCCGGCCTTGTTAACACAAAATGCAATCCAATGGTTGAAGTCACCCCAAACTCCGCCCCACCAACTGACACCTGCTTTACCCCATTTCGTTTGTTTAAGGCGCTGCATTAAAGACCCTAAATAAAAAGAAAAACTGATTAAGTGGCATTGTTGTTGCCGGCACAAGGGTACAAGGACACACGGCCGAGTGCCACTTCTGCTGAACATCAAAGGATTAAAGCGACTGCAACAACAAAAGTGAAAACTGGCGCAGCCGCAGCCACAGCCGCCTTCACATTGTGCTCAAGGACTCCAATTATTGCATTCGTTGCTTTTGTTGTTGTCTTTGAAATATGCTAATTTAACATGGAAGGGTAGAGGGCAGAGGCAGAGGAAGAGGCAGAGGCAGAGAGGGTTAAGGCAATTGATTCGCGTCCACTTCCTAGTTTCTCAGGGCATACGCTAAGCTAAGCGAAAGGACACCGAATGTGGGTCGCCTCTATGAGTGTGCATGTGTGTGTGTGTGTGTGTGTGTGTGTGTAAGGTTGCGAGTGCATGAACTTAACCCTCTTTGACTTTTCACTTGCTACTTGTTACACTTCAAAGGATGCGACTGCGGCCAAGGAACACTTGTTGCCAGCTGTTAACGCTACTAATTGTGGCAGCATCTCGTGCAACATCTCCTGCAACATATACGATGCTAATCGTTAAGAGGAAATTCCAACTACCTTTTGTTAAATTCAATTAAACGCAATTTACATGTTTTATATTAAGTTACATATTTAATTAAATATTTCCAACTCAGCTAAGTAGATATTTTAGTTGTTATTAATTAATTGACCTGAATTGAATCACATATTTTAACAGAATATGTCAATGAAAGCTTTAAGTTTTAATAAATAGTATCAACTAGTTTGATAATAAAATTTTTATTTTAAGCCAAGAACTTGTTTTGTTTCTATATTTTCTAATGTTTTTTTTTTTATTTTACCATAAACTAGAAGTTTTAAACTTAATTAAAAATGTTAACACACATTAAACATGAGCTAGTTTAAATATGTATAAAGAGTTTTTAATGTTATGCTGTTATGCATTTTAAAAATAGTATTATTTCATTGTTATTATATTCATTTAAAATGTTTAAAAATATTTGGTTAAAAAGAATAAGATCGAAAGCGTCTAAAGTAATTTCTAATTATGACTTTATAATAATTGGAAAGTGTACAATTCAAAATCAAGGATACTTGAAGAATACAAGGGAAAAATAAATAACTTGTAGTTTAACATTAAGACAAAGTCTTTTTACTGTTGTTTAATTATTAAAATCATAAAATTACCAAGTAACAGTATTTCAAGGAAACCATTATTTTCTATTGATGGTATATTTTGGTAAAGAATAGCAGATTTCATTCTGTACTTTGGCCGGTTAACTCTCATTAAAGACATGCGATGCAAACGGAAAACAACATCTTTTCCCATTCACACAGAGGCCCACACTCTCTGACCAGGGACGACGACGACGACAGCAACCGCAACATCAACAAATGTGAGCATCTTTTTACCGCATGCAATTGCCATGAATCACCATCACCTGGCTGTGCCCGAGGCTGAGGCTAAGGCTGAGGCTGAGGCTCTCTACTGATTCTGGCCTGTGGCTCTCACTATGGCTCTGGCGGCACATCCATCAATGTGCCGTTGACATTTGCTGCGCTGTTGACAAGAATTGTCACAATAAACAATACAACCACGACAAGCAGAAGCGGCAGCAGGAGCAGGAGCAGGGGCAGGGCCAGCAGCAGCAATAACAACAACAGCAACAACCACAGAAATAATGATAGCGGATGGAAAGGACGGACACGGCCACGTGACATGGTGGAACAGAGAAAAGCTGGAGGGGGAGACAGAGCAGCATGATGATTAGTTTGGTAAGTGGCAGCAAGAGGAGTGCGCATAAATTACCAAAAGGATTAACCAACCAGACCCAGACCCAGGCCCAGACCCAGACAGCTGAGAATGGAACTGCAATCGCAAGGGGTTGTCGATGACATTGTTGTTGTTGCTGCAGCTCTTGTTGTTGTTGAGCATGAAAAATGTGCAGTGAACTGTAAGGGATTCCCAGCTTGTGCCTAAACAGGGTAGGGGATGCCATTGAAATTAAAATCAGATCAATTTCACAGATATTAACATATATTTTTGCACAGGGCAAGTGTTGATATCTCAGTTTGTCTAAGCCCCTTGCAAACTGGGGGTTGCTTTTGTTTCAGCTGTGTTTATACCCTCACCTAATAGGGAACATGGGTATATCAGCTATTAGCTTGAATGAGAGACTCTGAATAAACCGAAGAAATATTATTGATTACTTATGCAATTAATTAATCTATTATATAATTATGTAAGTTTATTTGAAATATTTTATATATTGTATATTCTTCATTTACCCTGTGGGTGAGTATTTATATAGTCGTCTACCCCATCACTTTTGCTTCTTATTGTACCCTCAATTAGCGTCAGGGGTTGAGGGTTGTCAAGCTTTGTTGTGCCCATTAGTTGACAGATATTACAAAAGATTTGTCGTAATGATTTCCATTATATGACAATTCCCACGCCCACAGATATTTGATTTTTATAAAATTTTCATTGATTTTCATAGTTTCTATGCTGATATTTGCAGGCAAGCCTTAAAATCCAAAACAATTTGTGCTCATTAAAAGGAAAAATTCAAGAAAAACCCAAAGTTTTAATGGCGTTGCCCAGGGTTACACACTGTGCAAAGAAAAGGCAGCCAGAGCGAGACAGAGATTGGCACAGAAAGAGACCCCATAATTTAGTTAATTTTCGTTTTTTTTTTTTTTGTTGCTGCTGTTGAATTTAATTAACTCAGCGACGACGTTCATAAATCCCGACAAACATTTCAAAATGACGCAAATTTTGCGCTGAAATATTTTGCGCAAGTAAGAAATAAAAATAAAAATTAAGCGAAAATTAATCAAAGTAATTTGAGAGGAGAGTCCTCTCCCGTTTGCCCCGTTCGAATGGAGCAACCGACATACGACATAACAAACATAACTCGACGCATTCCACTGGCCAAAGTAGCACAAGGTAAGGCTCACTGTTAAAGCCAAACTTAAAGCTAAAGGGCTGCCAGGTTCGAGCTGCCCGATTCGAGCCCCGTTGCGCTGCGTTGTGTGTATGGGAAAAATTCCGTTGGCCTCCAATCAGTGCACGCAGTTTGCATTGCTCTGACATGAAAAAGAAATCAGTGCAGCGTTCGGGTTGGGTTTGCGATGCTACAGTATGGGTTGGCATCGGTTCAGTTCGGTTCAGTTCAGTTCAGTTCGGTCCGGGATGGGATGGGATGGGCAGAGCAGGGCAGGGCAGGGCACTCAATGCCTCTCTGTCTCTGTCTCTTTCTCTGTCTCTGTCCTCTTATCGTCCGCTGACCAGTCAACAGTTGACCGAATGTGTGGGAAAATTTTTCATTTTTAATTGCACTTGGTTATGTCGGACGGCTGGCTAACTGGCTGGCCAAAATTTAAAGCGTCTGCGCCTGTGCATTAAAGAGGCTTCTGCTGCTGCTGCTGCTGCTGCTGCTGAGAGTCGCCGATTTGCTGTTGGCCCACCTACAAATCTCGCCCAGCTGTTGGCACAAAGCGTCTGCATGCCGGACGCGCCATTCTATGAAAATTCCTGGCAACGTCGCAGCCGCGGCTGGCATCCCAGCAATGCCTCCGGTCTAAACTATGCAAGCACTTCAGCCCAGCACTCGGCTATCTCCGTCCAGCTGAAGGGGTGGGTGCTGGGGAGGGCGTTGCTTTGCGCAAATTACAATTAAAAATTGTTTCAAGTGGTTTACAAACCACAGCACGCACATAGCGAAAAACACAAAACCCGGCAAAGAACTAAACAAATTGAGGGCTGGGCAAAACATTTTCTGAACTCTTAACTTTAAATTCATATTTGAAAGAACGAATTTCAATTTGAAATCTTCATTTTATTTACCTTAGAATTATCTGAAAATTAACAAAATGTATTTTTTTAAAAATCTACTGGAAATGTATATAACTTACAATAATTAGTACTTTAATACCCTAGTGAGAGCATGGCATATATAATAGATGTAAGATTCCTATTAAGCCAACACATTACTATAAAAAAGTGAATAAAATGCACACGCAAGTAATTTAATTAATATTTGAAAGCCCGCAAAAATTTACATTTCATTAGCTGTAAACTTAAGATCAATATTTAGGTTTTCACAATTTATTTCTAATTAGGGTTGTTGGATTAATTTTAGTTCATTAATAAGAAGTATCGAACTATCAATGACCGATTTTATATTAGCTTAATAATTATAGTATGTTGTGACTTATCATTAAGAAATGTTGATGCCTTATAATATTGAATTCAAAATTTGTTTTGCTTTAATGCATTTTTGTAGTAATTCGTTTTACCTATAGTATTTAGGTGAGATCAGAAAACTTTATAGGAAAATACTCTGAAACTATACCATGTTCGTGTTTGCAATATTTTAAAAAAATATTTATGAAATGAATAATCTAATGATGTATAAAACACAGATTCACTGTTCTTTCATTAAAATATATGAGTCAAACTATTTGGTATACTTTTAATTTAATAGTTTTATTTTAATGATTGGCTTCTTTAACAGTATTGTGTGAATGATCACAGGTTTGGGGGCAACCCTATGCGCGAGGTGCTCATCATCAATATTGTCCTAATCATCATCATCATCATCATCGTCGCCGAAATTAAGGTTTAGATGCAGCACACAGTTGTTGGTGTAAGCGGCCATCTTGGGCTTTTAGTGGCTGCCAGCCAACCAGAAGAAGTGGACTCAGGAGCTGCTGATGCAGTTGCTTTTCCATCTTCTTCTTGTTCATCTTCTTGTACGTTGTTTATGACGTTGATGTGGCAGATGCTGCTGCAGATGACGAATGCAGCAGGCACAGAGCCACCAACAAGTTGCAGCTGACGGCAACAGTTGGCGTACCTTTTGGCATGCCACTGCCATTACCATTACCATTGCCATTGCCATTGCCGTGGCGACAAGGAGCTGCGGCCCGTTCTCATTGGAGCAAACGGGCTGGCCCACCATATGGCGCCCAGATGCGGCAGCGAACGTCAACTTGCCCCGAAGCCCAACGTGGCTTTGATTTGCTGTCAGCTGCACTCAGTTTTGGCTTGCAGCAATTGTTGTTGTTGTTGTTGCACACATGCATGTGTTGTGTTTGTATTTTGTGCGCAATTTGGGCTCCTTGCAACTTCATTTTGTTCGCATCCCCCTTTTGGGCACGACGCATGCGTCAGCACACAAAATGAACGCTCTGTGTGTGGGTGGAGCCAAAAGCCTTGAATGAACGTGCGCGCGCGAGAGAGAGAGAGAGATAGAGAGAGAGAGAGAGAGCGATAGTCTGTATGAGCTTTAAGCTTGAAAGCTGTACACGTGTCGAAGCTTAAGCTTTAAAGCTCTGTGCACAGGATGCCACACAGCACTGCCAGATGGCGCCATAAATCATTGCAAATGCCGTCCAGTTTGTGGTTTCTGCGCGTTCCTTTTTTTTTTTTTGCATTCCCCCCGTTCCGCAATGTTCCTTCGCTTTTCTGGATGCGCACGCGCACAGCTTAAGAAAATTATGAAAGATTTACATTAATAATTCTTACAAAAGCCACACATAAATAGCCGCTGCAATCTGCACAGCCTGGCCCACTCTCTGTCTCTTTCTCGTTCATTCTCTCTCTCGCTCTCTCGCTCTCTCTGTTTCAGCCGCGTGCTCCTCTTCCTGGCCAAAGCGAAGAAACACAATAACCATTTTTATTAAGCGACAATCAGCGCGCGCTGCGCGATGCCTCCGCTTCGGGCCCAGTTCTGTGAGTAAGTTGTTGGCCCGGCTCCAACGGCGGGTCCATCGGCACTGGGGGACTGCCCGCTGCGCATGCGTGCGGGGCTCTTGCATGCAAATGGAATCACTTTATTAAACAGCTTACATAATTCATGTGCTGCACATTTAATTTAAGGTCATCAGGCCGGCTGGCCCGGACGAGGCCCGAGTCTGGACAACGGGTCTCCGGTCTGCTCTGCTCTGCTCTGCTCTGCTCTTCTCCGGTCTGTTCTGTTTCCAAGCATAATGAAAAAGTCAGTGCAATAATTTTTAAATGTTTGTAAAAATAGGTGTAGACAAGTTGAAATTTATTATGGCAACGTTCTGGGAACGTGGGCAGCGAGCAAGCGCGGAAGTATCCGATAGTTTTGGACAAGAGATGAACTGTTTGCATGCAAGCGAGTGGGTTCCATTTGAGAGGCATTTCAGCTAATAACTGTGGATTATAAAAGTAAGCCGGACAATTGCCCAAAATGAAGTAAAACTTTTAAATATTATTAAGTGGTGTAAAAGCTATAAATAATCATTGGAAATTGAACAACATAAAATTATGCTTACGAAAGTGTCTAAAAGTTTCTTGTGAGAATTAATAAGATAATTGCTTAAAATTGTTTTTTGTTTTTATCGCGACAATAGCAGGCGCCCAAGGTAAATAAATATTTTAAATATATGTATGTAATACATGTTGGAGGTATCGAAATAACCTTTTTTCTGATCGTAACTTCGCTCGGGACGTACATTTCGCAAATGGAGCCACCTTGCTGGCTACCCACCATGACTGCATTAAAAATCAACTTAATTTCACTGCCCATGGGGTCAGTTTTATGGAAACACAAAAAACACACACACGGCAGTGAAAGACTAAAGGAGAGGGGGAGGGAGACGAAGAGGAAGCGAGAGAGAGAGAGAGAGAGAGAGAGGGGGGCAACGAAAAAATGATGAAGACCTCCAAAGTGGCAAAACACGAAATGGCAACAAAAATCATATTTTCACAGGCGCTTGGCGTTTGCGCAGAACTTCGCACTTGAGCACGCGGCGGGCTGGAGGATGCTCCAGCTGAAGGAGGCAGGCGGCAGGAGGCAGGAGGCAGGAGCGGGCGCGTCGGGGCGTTGGCAGCTGGAGTGTGGGCAGTAACGTAGCGGAATCGGTATCTTAAGCGGTACCTGGGACTCGACTTGGCACGAAACGTATGTGTCTGGTCCAAACAAACGCAATTATGTGTTTTTTATTAACTCTGGTGAACTGGTCGCGTCCGTGTCCGTGTCCGCGTCCGCGGCCAAAGTCCGTGTGCCTCCATCCTTGTGGGTCCAGAGCCTCCATTAGGGGGGTCTGCAGCGCACACGCACTCTCTATATAATTTTAACACATGCTGCGTTTTGGGGCCTTTCGTTTGGACTCGTTTTGTTTCGTTTCCTTTTTTTTTTTTTGGCTTTTTTGCGTATTTCTTTTGGCAACATTTCCCTTTTGGCCCTTGCCAGCTTAATAACTTTATTTAGCTTAGAATGGTGTTGTTGCTGTTCTTCTTTGCACGAATCTGTTTTTGGCCATCAGTCAGCCGGGGCGGCGGTATTAATTAGTGCGGTAGTCCTTTGTGGCAGGCTAGCAGACAGACAGACAGACAGACATCAACAGACAGACGTTGCCTTTTGTGTTTGTGTTGCATTATTTAGACATCAGGACGTTGATTGATGAACCTGGCTTAACAGTATGAACGCATGCATGTGTGTGTGTGTATTTACGGGTGTTAATGCGCCTCTAATAGCATTTCAAGCTGAGCGCAAATTAATTGTAAGCCTTCCTTTCGGTGTGGCCAAGCGTCAACCACACAGCCGATTGGCAACACAATCTTAAACTTTAAACTTGACTCAATTATCATTTTTACGTAACTCCGTGTACATCGATCCATTCTTATAAATAAATCGGCTAGAGTTGAAAATAAGGCAAATACCCTTGTAAACAAATAGAAGAAAGCCAAAAATTGTTGTTTTCAAACACGCTTTTCTAATCCGATATAATTCAGTATTAATTTCGGATTAACATCGGTAGAATCAACTTTGGTTGGAGCCTTGTGTTTTCAAAACTTGCCCAAAAAATAAATAAAAAAATAAAATAAATAAATAAAATATAAAAAAATGTATTGCAATATACTTTAGAAATGATTAATTACACGTTTTAAATTGGTTTTCGTATAGGCGAATAAGAGTGCTTATATACTCAGAGAAAAAGCCAAGAGTTTTGTACTTAAATATATATGATATAAGGTAATGTAAGCCAAATTTAGAAATAATCATTTACACAACAAAACGACTTGAATTCTTAACCGCTTGTTTTCTCTGAGTGTACAAATTACATCCGTAGCCAAGTAATTCTTTTTAAAAACCTTTTCGCAGTTACTTTACAAGGTAAATTCGCAGCTCCATAATAAAAATGAACGCCACATGCAACAATTAAACAATTCATTTATCTTAATTTGTCTGCAATTTCTCCCCAAGTCTGCCCCTCTCTCTCTCTCTCTCTCTTTATCACTCTGTCTGTCTCAGTCTGTCGCTCTGTTTGGATCTCTTTCACACAGTTTCGCTTGCCCAACTGTCTGCGGCTGCTGTTGCTGCGTTTGTTTCTTCATTCGTGCACATTGTGAGATGTTAAAAAATTTGAAATTAATTGCAGCGCCTGCTGCTCCTCGGAGCTCTTCCTTTTCCCTTTCCCTTCCCCCCTTTCCCCTTACCATGTGCGTTGCGGGAACCGGGTCTGACCCCGGCCTTTGACGCCCTTGCCGCATTGCGGGCTGGTGTTTTATTTTGTGCTGTGTCATAATCTTCACACCCGAATCGCAAGGATCTCATGACTGAGATATCGCCGTGCATGTTGGCGTTGATGATCTTTGCCTGTAATCTTTTAATAATTTAAGCCAATTCGGCGTAAACCGTTAACGGCAGAACACAGGCGTTGACCATTTGTCCATGGCCCATTGCCCATTGCCGATTGCCGATTGCCGATTGTTCATTGCCTCTAAGCCCATTGCTCCTAAGTTTTGGATTCCGTTTTGGCCGTTTCGATGCTATCGCCTTTGGTCTCGGCGCTGTGTTAATATTTGCTCACGATGATCGGCTTTTAAGGATGGTCCGCTGGCCGGGGCCGCGGCGAGGGCATGGCCCGGGTGTTACCGCTGTCTGACTTAATGCTGAGAAAACCCTAATTACCGCATTAAGGTGTCAAAATGATGGCCATCTCTCCAGACTCTTTGGGGTCTCTTCTCTGTTCTCCGCTCGGCTGTTTGCCCTGTCTGTTCCTGCAACAATGTGGCAAATTTAATGAATATGTCAAGTAGTCAGCGCTCAGCGCTCAACGCTCAGTGCTCTGTGATAAATCTGTTGGCGGCTTAGAATGCTGGGAAACAACAGCAAACAGCAGCAGATCTCAGGGAGCACCAGAGATTTCTTCTGGCTGATGAAACTGCATCTTGGAGCGTGTCCGATGTACCCACTCCAAGGGCTGTAGAATGAATACCACTGTCTATTTGTATTCTTATGTTATGGAAGCTTATGTGAAAGATAAAGACAGAATAATTGGTTCAAAGGTTTCTTGACTGGAAGATACCCTGTACCTGGGAGTTAAGTTGGATTTTTTTCTTTCAAAATTTAGATTTGCGAATTTTTATTTTTTATCGATTGTAGATGTCACAATTAATATAGAAAACAACATAAAAACTGATTCTGGTTGGTTTGAATTTTTGGACAAAAATCATGCCAAAATTGACAAAAATGTTGACATGTAAAGTTCTCAGATCCATAGCTTCCATATTTCAAACTCCCATAACTTTGTTAGAACTTAAACGATTTTCATGATCTGTGCGATTTTGATCATGGTTTTGATTCAGCATTTAAGTTTTCTCCATATTTAAAAAAACATTTTTTTACTTTTTTTCCAATTTCTTATTCGATAAAGTGAAATATGGATTGGCCAGTTTGCTTATATTAGTACGTAATCCGCAAAAATTCTGTAATAACAAAGTGGGTAATTGCAAGCGGCCAATCCAAGTGCAACAGTTTTGGCCACTTTCCAATAAACTTTTACTAAACGTTTAGTCCAGGCCAAGCCCCAAATAAAGACAACAGGTCATTTCCCATTCCCAGTCCGCTGCTGGCGAGCCGAGCGGAACGTGCATGGCCAAAGCGATTGAGGAGTGAGCGCAAGCAACCAACCCAAAAAGAACCGATCAAGCGGACCTTTTTCCTTTTGCCACATTCTTCTCTCTGTGTGTGTGTGTGTGTGCTGTGTGTGTGTGCTGTGTGTGTTTGCCTTCTTCTTTTTTTGCGCCTGGACCAGCAGTCCAATGGGTTTTGAGTCGCTGGACTTCAGTTCGGTTTTAGTTTGCGTTTGAGTTTCAGTTTGAGTTTGAGGTCCAGGTCCAATCGCTGGTCCGTCGGTCGTTCGTTCCATTTTAATAACATTAATTAAGGTGTTGCCTTCGTTGGTGTTCTTCACGCCTTTCCTTACAAATTACGCAGGAATTTCATGTTTCAGGTTTTGTTCTTCGGCCCCGAACAGGGAGACGTCGCTTGAGCAGTCTTAATAGTTGTTCTTTTAGCGCCCCGTCTGTTCTTCCTTTCTCTCTCCCTCTTCCTCTCCCTCTCTCTCTCTTTCTCTCTTCTGTCTGTTGGCTCGTTCTACCTCTCGCTCTCGCTCACTCTTGGACTTTGACTGCAATTTGGCTAAAATTGTTTGCAGTGATCAGCATCTCTGATATCTGGCATAGGCAGTCCTCCAATTCAATGCAGTAGGTGTAACAGTTTAAAAATTAAGCCATTATGGGAAAGTTTTGGCTATACTCGGTTATATCTGGCGCCATTTTAAGCGCCACTTGAAACGAAATGCCGCCAAAAAGAACTTTGATCTAGAAACGGCATAAAAATGCATTTTTTATTAACATAAAATGCACATTTATAAGCCAGTTGTGAAGGATGAACAGAAGGGAGAGAGAACTGTCCAAGGTCAGTTTGGGGTCAATGGCTTAACACTAGGTGAGTATATATGTACATATATATATATATATATATATATAGCGAGAGAGATGGTGAGATTTTCAGAGCGCCAGCGCCAACGCCACCACCAGTTTAGTTTGTTAGATGGATGACTAATAAGCGTCGCCACAATTAATTGAAACCCACTGATATGCATCTACCGAATGGCTCCAGATACAAGCAAATCTCATTAACGCGCCCAAGATAAAGCCACTGAATCTGTGTATCTGAGCTGGGGCACCAGCGACGAGTATCTCACCATACATTTTGTTCAGTCAAGTGTACGACGGGACGCGACGCAATGCGACGCAATGCGATGCGATGCGATGCGATCGTCGATCGGGCGACGCGTCGATCTGTCCGTTTGTCCGCTTGTCGCATCGGTGGCAATGGCTCAGACCAAGCGCGGTCTGAACTCGGAACAGATACCATTCGAGCCTTATAAATGCATGCAGATACAGTTTTGGAAGTCAAGCGGTTTGCATTTGTACGATAAATAAAATGAATGCGATTGTTAATTAGTTGTTGCTGCAGAGCCAAAGATGCTGCTGCTTGAACAGATTGTTGCTGTTGCTATTGTTGCTATTGTTGTTGTTGTTGCTGTTGTTGAATCTTATCGCTGGCATGGGCTTGTTTTCAGAGAGAGAGAGAGAGAGAGAGAGGGAGAGAGAGAGATTGACCTGGCCCAGTCAGTAGGCAAATGGAATGGAATTCGGGCATGTTGGGCATCTGCTTGGGGCATCTCATTGCGTTGTTCGAATATCAAACTAAAGTCAAGATTGCTGACGCTGCTAAGCTGAGATTATCCACTGGAAATAGTTTGGGTGCGGTTCTTGAGCTTGCTGCGAAAGCCAGACTTTGCATATGTATGAGTTAAAGCTTCTTATCGAAAGAAAACTAATTTGTTGCTCTACATAAAAATGGCTATCGATTTGGAGCTGTTTAGAAATGGTATTAATTTAGAAAAAAATTGTTTAAATTAAAGAAACTCCTTAGAACGGAATATAATATAATCTGTTTGTTCTTCATTTAAAATTAATCCAAGTGAGCTCCTAACTAAGGAATAAATATTGATCTTGACTTGTGGGAGACAATTAAGTAAGTAGGTTTAAAATATTTGATATTGAAAGATTTTCTACTTTATTCATTTGCATTCGACAGAGAATTTCTCATCAAACTAATAATTGATCAAAAGCGATGTTTTTGGCTTCACTGACTTCTGTTGGGCAGTTTCATAAAATCGTTGTATGTTAGTTTTAATTACATGCATTTGGCGACATCTATTTGATTTTTTAATTTATGCATTCAAATCAATGATTAAACAATCGGACAATAATTTATGCGCAAAGGCAAATCAATTTTCAGTTTTGTTCGAATGCGATTTTTGTTTTGTTGCTGTTTAGGCAAATTTCTGTAGATTTTATCTCGTGTCGACAACAATAAAATTGTGTTAATTTATGGGAAAGTCATTGGTCTCCGCTGTATCCGTAGCTTATAGATAGAGACACAGATACGCGCTACTGTTAGTTGACAATGCTTGTGAATGGCTGCAGATACAGATACAGATACAGATACAGCTACAGCTAAAGATACAGATGCAGATACAGCTATAGCGCACAGTCATCGAAGCTGAACTTGTTTTTCAATCGGTTTTTGCTGTTGTCTTCATTAAATTACGTTTAATCATTTATGCAGATTTCAATCAATGGGCGAAGCGATTTTTAGATACATTTCCGTTTAGCATAAAGCCAACGATTATTTCATTTTACCTGCTTTGATATTCAATTTGTTGCAATTAATTGAAAACTACTAAACTGACTGCTCAAATTGCTCGAACTAGAGATGACACAAGCCGCGTGACACGACACGTGTCGTGTCTGTCTATGCTATGAATTTTATTGTCTATTTATAAATATATTGAAAATAGGTAAATAAATAAAATAAATTAAATTCATTCTTAATATATACATATTTTGTTTAATAATATAATTTTAGAATTGATAAAAATTAAATTTAAAATCTTTTCCAACAAGCCCAAAGCCTGAAAATATCGGTATTTTGAAAATGATTAAAAAACGTGTATCTTTTTGCTTTTTTATTACGACTATTTACAAGCTTACATGGCTTATACTACAGAGGATACGTAAATAGTATTTACAGCTAGAATGGCCTAGAGCCTGGCTAAAATAAACTCGTTTCCTGTGTGTTTTACTTTCTAGTGTTAGTTAATACTTAAAAGTGGACTGCAGCAAAACGTTGTGTGTTTCAAACTGTTGTTTATCACGCGAAATGGAAAGCTTTCAAATATGTTCATGACTATGCCGAAAACGATACCCCCCGAAAAAACAAAAACCAAACAAAAACCCGTACCCGCACCCGCATCCCTGGCCAAGCCACGGCAAGTCCCATCTAGAGGCAGGTGTTGACCTCGCGATGCTCGAGGCACTTCTCGCACGTCACCTCACAGCACCATTTGAAGACGCAGTTGCAGTTGGTCCACTCGGTAACCACGCGATGCTTGTGCCCCCGACTGCAGCACAGCAGATCGCAGCTCTCTGGGCCCGTCGATGTGGCATTGCACTCCCTGTCCTGTGTGCCCAGCGCTCCGGTCTTCGCGTTCGCTGTGCAAAAGTCTGCGGAATCATCCGCATAGACCAGCTGGTATTTGTTCGCCGGCTTCGTGTGCGGCGTCTCTGGCATGAAGCTGTTGCCATCGTTCCGTAGCGCCACCTTGCGTGCCCCATCGTACCTATCGCGCAGTCGGGCCGATATCTCACGAAACGGCGGCATCTTCAACCAACAGGTTTTCACTGTGCACGACCCGGACAATCCGTGGCATTTGCACTCCAAGCGCATCGCATCGCGAATCGCCTGAAAGTGTTTAAACATATTGCAAGTCTTTAAATTTGTATTTCAAATTTACCAAAATATTAGAAAAACTATAAACTCTAAATCAAGTATTTCAGTCAAGATAGTCCAGTTTTACAATTATTTCTAATGAATCAAATTCTAAATGATTTCCCACCCACCCCTCTCCCCTTTTTTTTTGCTTACCAGTCGTCCGGCGTTGTTGTTGTGCAGCTTGACCAGTGTGCCCAGATCGCTGCGCCGCTGTCGCTGCTTGGCATCTAGAAAGGCGCGCGAATGTCGCAGCCCGAAGTTGACGTTGTCGCTGCAGCCGCCCCACTCCCATTCGCCCTGTGGGAACTTGATGTTGTCCCAGAACTTGCGGCGTCCTCGCCTGCCCCCCGGCTGATGATTGTTGCGCTGCCTGCCAAATGAAATATCCGTCATGCTGTTGCTGTTGCTGTTGTTGTTGCTGCTGTTGCTGCGCTGCTGCTGGGGCAACTGTTGACGCAGCAGCGCTGCCTGCTGCTGCCGCTCGAGCGCTGCCTCCGCGGTGGCCGCATTCACCATTTGGGGCTGGCCGCCGTTGCGGCGCATGTGCGACTTGTCGCAGGAGCATTCCACCAGCTGACCCATGGTGCAGGCCTTGGTCACCGCATAGGTAACGCCCGCTGCTGTGATGGCATTCACAAAGCCCGTCTCCCGAGACTCTGTTTCGGGCACAGATGAGGGTTAAGGTGAATAAAAGGCAAGGAAAGTGATGATTAAATCGATTTTGTTTGACCTTCAATTTAACGAACGTACATACATACATAAATTTATATATGCAAGCATACACCTGGCTTTTTTCCCAAACAATTATTTATGTATTGATGAATGAATTAAAAAAGTTAAAAATAAGTGTACAACAAAAAAGTATTAAATTTAGTATCAAATGAATATCGGATATTTTAAAATAGCAATGCAATTTAATTTGCATTTCTGTTGTTTTTGTTATTTACCATTTAAACTTACCATGCAAATTATCTACATGTTAAATATTTACTTTGACAACAATATGGCACAGAGAACAAATATCAAGGCCATAGAATATTTTCTACACTTAAAGTCACATTGCTTGTTTAAATAGTAAGTTCCAAGCTTGGATTGTTTGAAGAAATTTATTTATTTATTTATTTATTATTCAAGAACTTTTAGTAATATACTATCAAAAATCGATCCTTGTGTATTTTTGTGTAAATAAATGTAATATCGTAATTGAGATAATATGTAGCTGCCCTGGCTTGGAATTCAACTCGGGTTAAGGTGTTTATAGTCCATATAATTGTTTGTCATCACACACCTAAACCAGTTTGTGAAGTACCTTAGACATTTACTGCGATATAATCTACTCGCTGTTCGTGTTTGGATTATAAGTCTCTAGTATTAGCTGACATTTGATCGTTTTGTGTTTTAAGCAGCGATTATCGTTTCGATAATTAATCGGTATACTTAACATCTTGCTAATGCCGATTGAAGTTGTCAACTTGCAACTTGCGTTGCATGATTGATGTCAATTTGTCAGCTTTGGTGACAAAATGATTTATGGCTGCTTCGATAGCCGATCGCCGATCTCTATGCAAATCAGAGCGACTCGAGCCTGGCCCTGTCGTCGACTGCATTGCAGTCACGTTTAATGAAATCGAATCGAAATCGCAGTTGTAATCGCCCAACGATTTGCATATGCTTGTAATGCGAGTACGGGCCGAGTGGATTGGAACGGAACGGAATGGTGTGGACAGGTGATAAGTCTTTTTGGACAGTCACCACCCCAAATGGAAAGACTGAATTGCATTACATGGCTGTCGCTGTCGCCGGCAGCAGCAGCCTTGGAGAAAAGAGGCTTCTCCTTCTCAATAGCTGACAGCTTGACAGGGACGCAGTTTTAATCCGCTGGCGTGGAATTTATTGCAGATAATTTGGTATGTGTTTTGTTTGCGCATTGTTGTCATTAAGTGCAGCAGCAGCAAGGAGCAGAGGAGCACAACACGAATGCCTTTTGACCATTTCTGGCAATAATTTATTAAAATTGACAGCTTTGTAGGCTCATTTCAGGCGCTATTCATCAGCGGGCGCAACATTTTTATTATGCAACTTGATGGATGATGCGGTCGCCTGCCGCCTGACAGTTTTGCCAGCCTCGCAGACTCGGCTGCGACTTCAGCTGTAATTAGGCAGCATTGCAGGGCAACTCTTCAGCTGGCAGAGCCAGCTCAGACCCAGTCAAAGTACCCAGTCCCCCCATTGGTCTGAGTCAGCAAGTGTTGACAGGCTGCCAGTTTGCTCTTTGCTGTTTTCTGTTTGCTGCTTGTTGTTTGCTGCATAATCCAGCAGCGCCGTTTGGCCTTTTGTCGCCGTTCTGTTGCCACATGCATGTATCTAAGCATATGTATCTGTATCTAGTGGATACATTTAGTCGCTAGTCTGCCTACTTACCGCGCATTAAAATTTTCCTCATGCTCTTGCGCAGCACCGTGCAGTTCCAGCGGCGATTGCGAAATTGAAATTCGCATTCGCGGAAGCCCAGATTAATCCCATTGATGATCTCTTTGAGCAGCGCCGAATCGTGCCGGCAGATTTCGGCCAGTTTGCCACGTAGACGACGTGTCTTTTTGCACATTAGATTTGGATCAAGTAAAATGTTTGTGCCCTCGGCCCTAGAATATAGCAAAAGAGAGAGTGACACATATTTCACACATTGCAAACAATAGTAAAAGTTAGCAAAATAAATTAAGATACCGTATACCAAATGGTTTTATATTAAAATTAAATAAATAAATTTAAAATAAATAAAATAATTTACATTGGCTAACGATTTTTTATTTACTATTAAAAAAGCCTGCAAAAATGGAGATGTTTAGTTTAAATAGAGAACTTTCAAGTCTTGATACATAATGCCGGAACAAGAATTTCAAATTCTTCTATATAAAATTCAGTTATGTATGTATCCGCATCAGTCAGCAGGCAAGTTCATTAAAAATAGTTGCATTTATTTATGCGGCCAGTCAAAAATTGCGAAAAAGTTTCGTTTATTTGCATAGATAAGGAAAACACGGCGTCTAAATGGTTTGGCAGTTGAACCAAATTTCTTTTCAGTGCGGCTGATGCGGCGTATACGCAATATAGCGCATCGCTGCCTGCAGCTGATATGAGTCTCTATCGACACACATACAGCGACGAGACACACACACACATACACACACACACACACACTCGCACAGTGGCACCCAGTTGGCAATTGGCTTGTTTATTGTTATAGGCAAAGCGGCGGCGCTCAATAAAATGCTGGCCCCCCACACACACACACACACACACACACACACTGAAACGAACACACACACACAGCACCCACTTGATTTTTTAGCAATTTTCTCAATCGATGCAATTTTTGTTTTCATTTTGAATGCCATTTGGAGCAGCAGCAGCGTTAAAATTTAATTTAGCTGGAAAATTAATAATTACGGGCCGCGTACAATGTGGGTGCAGCCGTTGAGCATGCGTCGCTGCAGGGCAACGGTTGCCCACGGGCGCGTACCTGCCCTGGCCCCACCACCCTTGACCATATAGCACATACACATGCTACATACACACACACACACACACACACACACACATACACATATGTATGTGTGTCAGCCACTGGGCGGCGGCGTTTAAATTGTTTTTGTGTGCGCGCCTCTGGCGCTGATTTATGTTTTTCCATTTCAGATTTATGACTTTTTAATAGCTCAATTGTTTTTCGTTCGCATTTTTTGTTGTTGCTGCTGCTGCTGCTGTTGTTGCTGTTGCTGTTGTTGTTGTTGTTGTTTTCATTTTTCGCTCTTCACATTGCACATTCGCGTGAAATTTGCTTTGCTCGTGAACTTTGCGCAATTTAAGTTGAAGTGTAGTGCAAGTTTATGTTTCGGGGCAGGGTAAATAAAGGCATTCGAGGCGTTTTATAGAACCCCCAAACACATAGCTGCTGAGAGGCGACTCAACCCAGAGATTGATGTGCGGTTAGTCTATCGATTTCTGTCAGTCTTGACCGGACGTATGTACATCTATCTCCCTCTCTCTCTCTCTCTCTCTCTGGCTCTCTGTGTTGTTGTTGTTCAAAGGAATTTGCGTTATTTTTAGCAATTAATGGGGCAATTTACAGCGTTGAGCAGCAGCTGACTCAGCCAAGCGACGGGGCCAAAGAAATCACAGCTAAAAATCGGCAACTTCAAAATGAGCTATTCATCGATGACAAAGAGCTGATATGGCCCAAGACAATCCCCTAAAACTTGTCATAATATCCATGTCATACTTATCATCGCTTATTGTTTGCTGATTCTTGTGCAATAACTTATTTCAACTGATATCGTCGCAAATATAAGCTTATTGCTTATTATTTATGAATTATATACATTCAAATAGTCAGAAAATAAAAATACACATAAACAGAATTTAATGTTTATTAAGTTTTTGTACCTAATAAACTCCTACAAAGTATAGTATATATAAAATGTTGATATATTAAAACAATGTAATAAATTTATTGTGTTAAATTACTTAAATATATATTCGAATATGATAAAATTAAATTCCAGTTTTAACATTTATTAAGAAAATTATCACTTATATAATTTATTAAATTAAAAAAAGTTATATTTAGTTTTTGTTTATATTCAAATTAAATCTACAAGTCCTGCAGCTCTTGACCTTCCTGCCTGATAAACGCCCTGTTTTATTGGCCACAAAATCTCAAAATATTTATGCTGTTCTAATAAATGCTACCTGTGGTTTCCCATTTCTATTTCAGCACATTTCCCTTGTATGAATGGGCTGATGGCCCAATTTGCCCACCTGGATCGCGCGTTCGGTGTGCCCACCTGGTGGCCATGCCCTTGTTTCTGTCTCAGTTTTCTGTCTCGCTTCGAATGGATTTCGTTGGGCCAGCGGCAATCACTCGATCTCAATGCGAGCCAAGAGATTATGACAACTTAATAGCTACAAAATCTTCAAAACAAATAGAGCAGACACACGCACACACACTTACCACCAAACTGCAGCAACAACAACTGAATGTTGGGCCGCCAAAAGTCAAACAGAAAAGAGCATAAATGATAGACGCGCTTGTAAACAACAACAACAACAACAACAACAACAACAACAACCACACCAACAACATCATTGAGTTAAAACAATTGAAGTTCGCTGGCGAACGATGATGATGAGAGATCGCAATGATTCCGATCTCGAAGTCGATGCGCTGATGACTGGAGAGATCTAAAGAACTCAAACTCAAACACCTTTCAAGCGTGCAGAGCGCGTAACCACACAAGTTGCCAGTGCCAACAGACAACAACAGCAACAACAACAACAACAACAACACCAACATTAAACACTAATAACAACAACAACAACAATAAACACGGGGAGTTTTGGTTAAGCGGAAAATAGCCGAGGCCGATATGACGATGATGCTGCCGATGTGGCCGACTCGCAGTCGTCCGTTCGACACTTTTTGGTTTTTGAAGTTGAAGTTTGCTTGGCAGCACCAGCAGCAGCGGCGGCGGCCGAAGCAGAGGCAGCGGCCGGGAGCAGCGACGCCAGCAGCGCAGCTGTCGGCAACTTGAAACAACTAAACAACTTCAGTCTGCCAGTCCCAGGTCCCAGTCCAGGCAACTCGCAACTCGCAACTGGCAACTGGCAACTTGGCAACTGGCAACTGGCAACACTTGGCCGCGACGTATCTTTATTTTGCTTTCACACAACCGAGAAGCGAAGCGACTCCAACTCCAAGTGTGCCCCTATTGCAGTTGTTCGGGTGTTGGTTGTTGGTTGTTGGTGTTGGTGTTGGTGTTGGTTTTGGTGTCGTTATAGGCCTCAATGGATTTTCTGTGATTTTTTTCTTTGATCAAAGTGCCCGGTTTGATGGTAGCCACTGACAAGTGGTTGAAATTTCCCATACTCAACCCATGCCACGCCGATCCGATCTATAGTCCAGTGTGTTTCACTCTAACTGATGGCCATGTTTATTACATATATCACGATCAGAGATTTTCAAACGTCTTTCTTATTATATATATTATTAATATAAAACAATCATTTAAACATTTATTTGAGGATTTCATATGCACTATTTTAAAGCGACGTAAATATTTATAAACTCATTGATGGAAATACTCTTTGAAATATTTCAGTATTTCATTCGTTGAAGGGTATTTGAGATTCGTTATTGTATCGATTTTGGTGCCTTTCCCTCTTATTTTCTATGTAAATAGACGGTCACAATGGATGCAACTACGTTTGATTGACTCATTTTCGTGAGTCGCCGACGACGCCTCGTTGCCAGTTGCCAGTTGCCAGTTGGCAGTTGGCATCTCCGGCGGTTCTGCGTGCCGCTTAGACCCGCGCTTCCTGCGGCTTCGAGGTGCCACTGACTGGGCCGAGTGCCGAGTGCGTTGCAGTGTAAACAAATCAACGACTTAAACCACTTGTCAACATGCGAGTGGCAAAGTATTTAAACAAAGCGTTGACAAGTGAATGAATGGCCGGTTCGGTCAGTTGACCAACTGATCGTTTGGGCCGTTTTGGGCCGCGTTGGCCACTGCCAACTGAAGTGCTGTTGTGGCTGGTCAGTTTTCAATTTACGCGCACAAATATTTATCCACAGAATGCCTCAGCGCAAGTGCTGATCTCTTGTGCACACAACTGGACAAAGGGGCAGCCGCTCCAGCAGTTGGAGCGCTCGAGGTGGCTGCTGGCGTTTGATGTGGGCGGCGGCGTTGACAATTGATTAGCCAGCTAACACAGCTACTGCCAAAGGCGGCAGTGCCACCAAAAAGCTGTTGACACAAGTTAGAGGCGGCTCTGATCTGGTCTGGTCTGCTCTGGTCTGGTGGGTGCGGCTCCACTTGGGCTCTGTTTTTTGGTGCTACGTGTGTGGGCGTCCGTGTGGCACGCTGCTTTTTGGCACCTTTTTTTGTCTGTATTGTCATTCGACAATTAGCAAATTAACATGTACCACTGTGCGCAGGCGCCGCCTTTTAGTCACAAAAGCAAAAACAAAAATTGTTGGCCGCTGATGACAATCATCCTGATGGAATGCGTTGCGTTCGTTCCCAGGCTTTGGGGCATGCGCATGTCCAATTGCCGCCGGTCTGGCTAATAATTCAGCCATATTTACTATTTGACTGGCCTTTGTCAGCCATTTAGCAAGCGCTCCGCAGATCTGACAGCCACGACTTGCAGGCCAAGACAAAGACGACATCAATCTTTGGGTGCGAGGCGCGCGCAAATGCGACAACGTTTAACTTAATTATGGCTCAAATAGGCGTTGCCACATGGACGCGCACATGACCATGTCCATGTTGCTAGTTTGCTAAATCACGTGTCCAGGTTGCAGTTAAAGACCCTCAACTGTGAGAACTCTCGTGTTCTTTTGAGCCATCCCATAGATTTATGTGACATTAGACAAATGCGACGTAAGGGCTATGATGCAGCGTTAACATGGTTTTAACTTCAATTTTAATGCTTGTTCTCAAAGCGAGAAGCGTATATTGGGTTTGTACAATGTACGTCAGACAGAAAGCAGATTTTATTATCTGTGTAAACGTTATTTTTCGGCGTTATTTTTTATCAAAAATCATGCCAACATTTAAAAAAATTTGACATGAAAAGCTCATGGATCTATAGATCCCATATTTCAAACTCCCATAAAATTGTCAAAAATGAACGGATTTTCATGTTTGAAGGCAATTTAGTCATGTTTTGTCATATAGATTAGTTCTGCATTTAAAATATATGCATTTTTGAAAATAAGATTTTTTTCATTTTTTTGTGAAAATATCATGTACCCCCCCCTTATTCATTTTCGAAAAAATTTTTTTTTCAAAATTTATAATTGCGAATTTTTGTTTTT